>CAUYPO010007145.1:0-22128 GCA_963574435.1 Cheirogaleus major
TGAGTTACCAAACAAATTTTCCAGTTTTGAGAGACTTGGGGGTTTGGAATTGGAGGAAAGAGGTTGCTGGCCTGTGTGCAATGGGCTTCCCCAAGTGTTCACGTCTTGATTCCAACACTGACTCCAAAGGCCTCGGGCATCCTCAGTGGGCCATGTGGTGGTGGACATGTGCCAGGCATTCATCCAGTTTGTTAAATACACGACTAAAGCCCTGGAGAAACTTCTAAGAACAGCAAAACCGCCCCTTCCAGCTCCACTGCTCACACACACTGCTCACCTAGGAGGTGGCCCTGCTCCCAAAGTGCAGCCCATGTCCCCAGTGGTCTATGGCCTTTTAACACTAAGTAGGTGCTGTCGTTGCCACACTATTTCAATAAGACGGTCACAAATGGCCTTATCCAGTGTGCTTTCAGAACCCTGCGAAGCTGGGTGACAGGATAGTATCAGACTCTCCTGTCACCCAGCAATCATCAGGGAAAGATATCAAATGACCATCCCAGGAGCTTAATTTATCCCAAAGTTAAGAAGCAACAGGGATTGTGGAAAGAGAGACCATAGTGGTGGAGAGGGTGGTTGGAGGGGGGAAGAGAGGGAAAATGCACCAGATGTAAGAGGGAAAAGGTTCCTGAAAATGCAGCTAAATACACATGAGCAGAACTCAGGTTAACGCTCAGGAAAGTAATGAACAAAGAGCCCCCACCAGCAGACATTTGAACCTTGGACATAACTAGTTTGACAGCTCCCCAACTTCTACCCAGATAGCCACTCACACAGAGACCAGATAGGGACATCTAGGAGCAAAGGAGTCTGGTAGATTCCTTCCACATATGGACAAAGAAGCTTCCCCTTGGCATCTGGCTTGCTCTGACTCTACAGTTCTCCAGCTTCTGTCCTACTACTTTTGGCCTGGGTCACTTCAGCCTCGGGGACTTCATGATTGCTTTTCACTCAGATGTCCTCATGGCTCATTGTCTCACCTCCTTCAGCTCCTTGCTCAATGGTCAACTCAGGAAGGCCTTCTCTGACCACATGGTAAACTTGCACCATCTTCCCCCACCAGCACGCCATGTCTCTCCTCTGCTCTCTTTTTCTCCATAACACTGAGCACTGTTTATATCTTAATGAGTTTACTGCTTGCCTTCCCACCACCAAAGTGTAACCTCCATGAGGGCAGGGATCGTCATCCGTTTTGTTCACTGCTATCACTCCTGCTCCCAGAAGAGTGCCCGGCACTAAGGTTGCATTGATGCATGCAATCCATACCTTTTGGAATGAATGGAATGACTCACGAATACTCAGAACACAGAAGTTGGAAGGAACTTCAGCATTTTACAGGAGAGGAACTAGAGACGCGACTTACCCCAGGTAATGCTTCCAGTTAGCACTAGGGTTGGAAACATGGTAAACAAAGCTGGGCTTTCCATTCATTCTAGTTAACCCTCCCACACATACAGAAGCTGACATGGACCAACATTAACTGGCCCATCCTCAGGAGATTAGTAGAAGATGAAATGATGGGGTTTGGTTTACAGGCTCCCCAGTCCTTCACTACTTAACCAGCTGACTCAGTACTTGGTCTGGGTGACCTGACTCTCACACCAGACCAGGCTGCCTCCACTGGAAGAGACTGCCATAAGGAACCCAAGGAATAGGCATCAGCAGAAAGCCAAAACAAACAAACAAACAAACCAAAGGAAGAAAAGGTAGAAGGTAGAAGCTAGGAGGAGGAAGGGGAAGAGGAAGAGTTGTGGGTGGAAAGAGTGTTGGGGAGGAAGAGGCTGGCAACCTGGAGGAATAAGCCTGGCAGCTTCTTGGCACAAGTTGCCCACTAGATAGACACTCCCTTCAAGTGCTAATCAAACCAAAGCCAGCCACCCCGCCACCTTCACTTTCATGACATCCACACCGAGATTAAAAGGAGGGGCACCAGGAGACAGCTCTTTCTAACAACCTTCTTGCCTCGCAAATCTCCAGGTTCAAAGATGAGGACAAGGTTTCAGAGCTGCTGGCAGGCTGGACAGCACCAATTAACGGCCCATATAATGGAAGGGGTTGGGAGCAGGAGAGAGCGCACGAGCCGGCGCACCTTCCCGCCTGGTGGCTCGGGTATGACTTGCCGGGGATGCCCTCATCAGAAGCGCCGAGGAACAAGTGGACTCCAAGGCGGATTAGGGGGAGAAAATGGCCAGCGCAGTGGGAAAGGAAGGAGGATTTCCTAGAAACAAGGGCGGACTGAAGAAGAGTCGGCAAGACAGAGGGGGCCCCAGCACAGAAAAGAAGTGGGGGGTAATACAAATAAATGCACATTACCTTCCAGCTGTCCCTCTGGACCAAGGGGTGCGGGGCTTCCCGCGGCAAAGCAACAATAGACGCTCCAGAAACAGAGCAGAGGAACACAGTTTCTCATCCTTCCCAGCCACACCCCCTCCCCTGGAACAGGAATTAAAAAATAAAAAATAAAAAAAATAAACCCTCTTGGTGTTTCCAGCAATCCGAGCCGGTAGGACCAGAAGTGGGCAGCCCCCGCTGGGCCGGAGCGTGCTGGGCTGGACAGATGAGGAGGAGAAGGTGGAAAATGACAACCTGGCTGTGCCGAGCCGCGGGCGGTGGGAGGGGGCGAGTGGGACCGAGTTTGAGCCAGAACCAGGTCTGCCCTCGCCCTGCACCTCCTGGAAGCCAAGGCTCGCCGCTGTCATACCGCGAGCTCCCGGCGAAGTAGTTTTTTAAAGTATTGGAGTCATCTGACCCATCGCCAGATGGTGATTTGCATAATTTATTCCCGTCTCCAGAATCTGATTGGTCACACCTTTCGCTGTTGCCTGAACCAAGACTGCCGAAAGTTTGAATGAAAGCGCCGCACAGTCACCGCGTGGGCCCGCACGCTCAGCCGCGCGTCCTCCCCAGCCTGCTGGCCGGCGGCCGCGACTCCGGCCACCAGCGCTTCCTCCCAGTGCGCTTCCCTGGACCCCCAGATCCTCAAGGGGGCATTTCCCTGAAACCCTGCGTCCCCCGGGACCAGATTCCTGGAGAGGGGAGGTCATCCTTTCCGAGGTGCAATGCTACCCTCGCTCCAAGAACGGGCTCTCCGCGCCCCGGGCGGTTGGGGGAAAGCCACCCGGTCATCCTCTTGGTCCTTCTCTTCTCCCTCCCTTCTTGCCCAGCGAGGACAGCAACAGGTGCCATCAGGGCGATTGGACAATAACCCGGCGGAGCTGAGGGGCTGGGGGCTGTGGCCGGCGCCACAGGGTCGCACAGACCCGCTCGTAGTCCTCGCTCCTCAGCTAGCTGCAAAACTCCGGGCGAGCCCCCCAACTTCTCCAGGGCCGTTCCCCCGACCTCACGCGTCGGTGATAACAGTTCCCGCCGCTTAGGGATGTTAGGAAAATTAAGAGTTCAAGCAGTAAAGCTCCCAGTGCGGCGCCCGGCACGTGGCGAGCGACCTCCCACCGTGGGGTGGAGGACTCGAGGGGAACAGGCGACCCTCCCCAAAGGGAACGGTGAGCGAGCTTGGGGGGCTAAGACGCGTGGCCGGCGCCCAGTCTTGGCCGACCCGCAGTAACTACGGGGTGAGTGGAATTAAGCACCTTCTCTCTCTCTTCTCTCCATCACTTCCCCCTCCTCTCCTTCCCGCTATGGATCCGGGTCGCGGGGCAGAAAGCTGCGAAAGCACGAGGCCTTGGCCCGGAGTCTGCGTCTGGCGCTGGGGAGCTAGGGCTGAGCCCGGGACAGCGGCGGGGCGGCTGCGCCAGCAGCCAGTGGGGACGCTGGGCCCGCGGGAGAGGTGGGACGCGCCACGCCAGGGCTGCACACCGCCATGCAGCCTCGCTCCAGCCGGGAGAGCTGGCTCTGCAGGGCGGCAACCTTGACCGCGAGTAACCCCGCGGTCGCCAGGAGCAGGTCCTGCCCTTGTCTCGCGAGGGAAACCCCAGCAGCAGCCCCGCGCCCCTTCCTCCCTAGAGTCGGGGCTCCGGCTTGAGAGACCTGCCTAGAGAAATCGATCAGGAGCCAGCAAGTCCGGTTCCAACCTACCTTGTTACTTTTGTTACTCCCGCTGCCGGCGCAGCGCGCTTTCTCCCTCCTGTGTGCTGTCAGTCATTAACAAGAGGCAGACTGGCTTTATTTTTTAGTATAAAACTCAATGCACTGCGATGGTAAATGTCACACCCAGAAATGTTGCTCCTGTCCCCCTCTCGCTCTCCCTCTTCACTAGCAAACTATACAGACAAGTCAGGTGTTATCCCCATTTTACAGATGGGAAAACAGTCGTGGGGACAGGCTGCATGTTTGAAAAGTCTCACAAGAGGTCTCTCTCTTCTGCTCTAGGTTTAATTTGGCCACTTGACCTCTAAATATAAGCCCTTGGCAACCTTGTTCTCCATCTCCTTAGTGGTTGAAGCAAGAAGTAAGCTGAGATCAAAAATCCCCTTCCCTGCCTGAGCGTTGTGGCTTCTAGCACTTCGGGAGGCCAAGGCGGGAGGATCACTTGAGGACAGGAGTTCGAGATCAGTCTGAGCAACATAGTGAGACCGCACCCCCCCCATCTCTTAAAAAATCAAAAAAATTAGCCTGGTGTCCTTATGAGCACCTGTAGTCCCAGTTACGTGGGAGGCTGAGGCTGGAGGCTTGCTTGAGCCCAGGAGTTTGAGGTTCCAAGCGAGCTATGATAATGCCACTGCACTCCAGCCTGGGTGACAGAGCAAGACCCTGTCTCAAAAAAAAAATAATAATAATAATCCACTTGTCTGTTCTGAGGAGTTGCTCACAGCCATGGTTCCTAGAACATTAACTGGACAATGTGGAGAGTGTGTCTTGGGAACCTTTGTCATGGGTGAGATGCACTAGGGGAGGTAGGGTATTTTGCAGGTTACCTTTATATATTCCTGCAAAATTGGTTATCCTGCTTAAAAAAATATAAAAACAGGTTCAATAAAATCAACATCCATTGTGTAACTGCCAAGGGTATGAAACCATTGAAGTTTTATTGCTAGGTGGTTAGAGTGCCCTCCTGTGTCTTCATATTAAAATGTCATGTGAGAACTTTCAAATGACATAATGAAATTATAATCGTGCATTAGAATGTATAACATTAGAATTATAGTTCTTTTAGAATTTAAATTATAAAAAAATGTATAACATCGATTGTTCTGCTTCACACTTCCCAGAGGAACAACGAGGAGATCCGAGGAGCCTCTTATGTGGACGGAATTTCAGCTGAGGAGTCTCAGTGGAAAATTCTGTTGTGTTGCAGTCAAAATTTCAAGGTCTCCGGCTACCCTAGCAAAGAGCTCTAGTCGTACTTCTTTGGCAGCACAGCATCTAAACACCCTTCCTGTGTTAAAGGAATGAATCTCTCTCTTATGATAAGAGCCCGAAGCGCAAAAGCAAACACTCACTTTCCCAGCTTCCCTTGCAGCTAGAGTTCCCAATTTAAGCTCAATCAGGCCTGGTACGTTGGTTTATGCCAGTAATCCCAGCACTTTGGGAGGCCAAAGCAGAGGTTCGCTTGAGACCAGGAATTCAAATCTAGCCTGGGCAACATAGTGAGATATCCTCTCTCCCCATCTCTACAAAAAAATTAGCTGGATGCGGTGGCACTCACCTATAGTCCTCCGCTACTAGGGAGACTGAAGTAGGATCTCCCTGAGTCCAGGAGCTACAGTCCAAGGTTACAGTGAGCTATGATTGTATCACAGTACTCCAGCCTGGGCTACAGAGGGAGACCGTGTCTCAAAAATAAATAAATATTAGGTGTCAGTAACACCATGGGGAAAAAAAGAATAAATAAATAATAAATAAACAAATCTAGTCAATCAAACTCTGAACCGGAAGCTAGGGAGGCTACCAACACATACCCACTGTGCCAATGGGCAGCCAGCTCCAGTGCGCCGAGGCAGCAGTGGCGTCGTTTCCACCACACTAGTCTGCAGTGAGATTTGGGGCATTGCCCTCTGCCTGAGTGTATCCTCCAAGCATGGTTCTTCGGTCCTGCAGAGATTCCAGCTGCTACCCAATATCTTCTTAATATTGCTTACAACTAAGAAAATGACTTAATCACCAGATGCTTATTGAGTAGCTACTAGAGGGAAAACAGTGGGCTGAACACCCCAAGGAATGTTCTGGAAGCCATCCCTGCACACTCATAGACACAATATAGAAAGTTAAAAGTGCCAAAAGGCTGCTATATAGGAGTTCCCAGATATCAGTTGAAATAGAAATATATTAAAATCTGCAGTTTCTATGATGAGAATATCCTCCCCTATGTTAGACAATACACAACCTGCACAACCATTAACGACATCTACATTCTAGACTTAGATAATAGTAAACAAACTTTTTCACTTACATGAACATCCACCAGGATTAAAACATTGTGTTGGATGCAGGTAAATTCTTTTTTTTTCTTTTTGCAGTACGATAAACATCCTTTCCCACTCCCCAAATTTCAGTAATACCCCCAATCATTGAAACAATCAAAAACACTCCCATGATTGAACTCTTTGTTCTACTACTTTTCCCCCTTCTCACTACTGCGCTTGACTAGTGTAAAAAAAACAAAACAAAACAAAACAAAACAAAACAAAAAACACTCCCAGACCTTTTGCACAACCCCCAGGAGACAGCACTTCCTTTTGAGAACCAGTGGTCTAGAAGTTTGTTGGAAGGGATGGAGGAAGACTTTAACTCTTCATTTTATGCTTTTCCAAACAACTTGAATTTTTCATCATGTGCATACATAAATAATGAATAATTAAAACATAACAATACAAATACATTAGAGAAAGAAGAGATTCCAATAAAAGACATAAAATTTATGCCAGTACATTATAGACTCTCTACCACAGTCTCAGCAGTGACTAGTTGAAAAAGCCTGGTCCAGAATCCAAGAGTGTTGCATCTCTTGGTATCTTACATTTCCAAACAGGTGAAGGGCAAGGAACGCGACAGTGTTCAGACTTGTTCAGATGGGAGAGCACCTGAAAGTCATGAGATGTTTTGCTGAAGAGCATTAATTGTTAAAATATTTCATTTTATCACACAAACTGTAATTTTACATAAAACCATTTATTTAGCTAACTTGTCTTGCTTTAAAATGTCAATTTAATTAAATTTATGCACTAAAAAAGATAATGTGGAAATATAATTAAAATACAGGTGAAAAACAGCGGCCAGTTTTCAGTTTTTCCATTACTACTCCTGTTACTTGTTTACATGTTCTTTTATCATTTGAAAGCATTCAAGTGGTAGAAAGGACAAAAACTTTAAGAGAAGTTAAGGCTTTTCTGGAAGCCTAAAATAAGTTCAAAATAAAAGGTGTTTAAAAATACTAAAATCCAAATAAGTTCTGTAGTTTCATTAATAGTTTTGTACCAATGTGGAGCTTCTAGTTTTGTTCTTTGCACAGTGGTTATGTAGGATATTAACATCAGGGGAAACCAGTGAAGGGTATACAGAGCTCACTGTACTATTTTTGCAATTTTTTCTGTAAGGCAAAAATTAATTCAAAATTATAGATTTAAAAAATTTACAGGAGGGGCTGGGTGTGGTGGATCACATCTGTAATCCTAGCAATCTGGGAGGCCGAGGCAGTGGATCGTTTGAGCTCGGGAGTTCGAGACCAGCCTGACCAAGAGCGAGACCGCCCCCTCTATTATTTTTATATAAATAAATAAAAATTTATGAGAGCGATGAGGATATCTGCCTGCCTGGTGATAGGATTTGCAGTCAACGAAACCCTCCACCAGGCAAGAGGATTGTGAGACCTGTCTGGCTACAATTCAGCTCCTTGGTCACTTTGACTGCAGCCAAGTGTCAGGAGAAATTTGAATTTGAATGCTGCTGCCTCTGAAATAAGCTTAGAAAAATACACAGGCTATCTTTAACAATGAGTGAGTCCAGCCAGATTTGAAGAACCATGAATGAGGTGGGATAAAGACACACATGCAGACACTGTCCGGTTCGGGAGAGTCTTGAGAAACCAGAGAGAGATGAATTACTTACCAGAGGGAGCACGTTAGCCTGCAAGAGAGGAAGTCACTAGGCATAGAAAGGTCGAATGAAGGCAAGGGTGACCTGGAGGGGCCGAGTGGGGTGGCTCATGCCTGTAATCCTAGCACTCTGGGAGGTAGAGGCGGGAGGATTGCTTGAGCTCAGGAGTTCAAGATCAGCCTGAGCAAGAGCGAGATCCCGTCTCTACTATAAATAGAAAGAAATTAGCCAAACAACTAAAAACAGAAAAAATTAGCCAGGCATGGTGGCGCATGCCTATAGTTCCAGCTATTTGGGAGGTTGAGGCAGGAGGATTGCTTGAGCCCAGGAGTTTGAGGTTGCTGTGAACTAGGCTGATGTCAGGGCACTCTAGCCTGGGCAACAGAGTGAGACTCTGTGTCAAAAAAAATAAAAAATAAAAAAAGAGTGACCTGGAGGGACAGGGAATAAGTCAGAAAAATATCAGTGAGCTCATCTGAAGGATGCATTCGGGAAGTTATGGGTGTATGCAAGAAAAGGGTGGCTGTAATGCCAGATGTGTAAGAATGTTCATTGCAGTGAGGTTCACAGGAGCAGCAGATTGGAGGTAACCTGGTACTGCATCACTAGGAGAATGCTTAAACACACTGGGCAATACCATGGGGCCATTAAAAAGAATGTGGGAGGCCGGGCATGGTGGCTCATGCCTGTAATCCTAGCACTCTGGAAGGCCAAGGCGGGAGGATCAATCAAGGTCAGGAGTTCAAGACCAGCCTGAGCAAGAGTGAGACTCTGTCTCTACTAAAAATAGAAAGAAATTATCTGGACAACTAAATATATATATATATAAATTAGCCGGGCATGGTGGCGCATGTCTGTAGTCCCAGCTACTCAGGAGGCTGAGGCAGAAGGATCGCTTGAGTCCAGGACTTTGAGGTTGCTGTGAGGTAGGCTGACGCCACGGCACTCTAGCCAGGGCAACAGAGCCAGACTCTGTCTCAAAAGAAAAAAAAAGAATGTGGTAGATTAACATAGGCTGTTATAGGAAAAACTCTTAATGTTTCCTGCTAAGTAAAAAAGAAACAGCAAGGTATAGAAAAACACATGAAGTGGGTGTGGAGTTTGTTACCCTTTATGCTGTTAGAGGGAAAATGCTTATAGATTCATATACTCTCTGTGAAAGAATTCCCAAGAAACAGGTTAGGAGTGGGAGGGAGACTCACTTTTAACTGTACGCCGTTCTAGACCTTTTGAATTGTTTTCTCTGTGCCTGTATTCCTGTTTGAAAGTATAAATAAATAAACAATGTCACAAGGAGGGAGGGGGTAAAGCAGTAGCCACTGCCCTCCCTCCAGTGTCAGCGCCGCCACGGAGCCATCTTCCCTGCCCAGGTGCAATGGTTAATTTTATATGTCAACTCGGCTGGGCTACGGTACTCAGAGAGTTGATCAAACATTACTCTAGGTTGTTTCTGGGAAGGTATTTTTTAGATGAGATTAACATTTAAATCAGCAGACTTTGAGTAAAGCAGATGACCCTGTGTAGTGTGGGTGGGCCGCATCCAATCAGTTGAAGGCCTAATGGAAAAAGGTTGGCCTCCTCGGGAAATGAGGGACTTCTGCCACCAGACTGTCTCTGGATGGGAACTGCAACTCTTCCCTGAGTCTCCAGGCTGCCAGCCCTACCCTGCAAGATTTTGGATTGGCCAGCCTCCACGATCATGGGAGCCAACACCTTAAAATAAAACTCTCTCACTGTAGATACACGTTCTGGTGGTTCTGTGTCTCTGGAGAACTGACGAACACACCAGGGTTCAAGGGAATCTCTGAGCCCAGGCTTGTGCAAAGGCAGAGGGGAGGAGAACTCGGCTGCTTGCTGGAGAAAGGGTGGGGACGTAGACAGGATCCCACTCTGGGGGGAGAGCTGGGAGAAGGCGAGAGTCTGGCGGGTCCTTCCCAGCAGGTGGGGCGAGCCTGCTCCCAGTCCTCCCATGGGCACTGTGAATACCCCCAAACATTGCTGCTTCCTCCTGGCCCTTACTCGCCATCTTTCTTTCCTTTTTCCTCTCTCACTCTCCAAGTCCTTTCTCTTCCTTGTTTCTTTGTGAGCAAGGTTACACTAATAAGGCAAAAATAAAGATGTTGTTACGTTGCTGTTTCTTCCCGGGGTATGATCCCATTTGCCTCAGCGCCGTTACTGGTTGTGCCTTCCCGGGCCAGCAAATTCTGCTGAGCAAAAAAGACAAGTCAATCATCTCGTTACTTTGTCTCAAAGACCCAAATAATAAGGTTGACCATTTCCCCAGCTTTCATTGTGCGACCAAATAAAACCAGACGATTCAAGTCAAGATGATTGGAAATGACATGTATAGATACCCTCTTGTTTTCGCCCTTTCCAACTCATGACACACTGAATTATTCATTTGGACTGTGTTATTCATTCTTCATTCCACCATGAAAGAGGGCATAAAATGATCTCAAACCTAAGGTCCTTGCATTGGGTGGTCCCTTTAGACTAAGTCTCCTTCCCTGTGTCCCAGCTTCAATTAAGCAATCAACCCACAAAGACACGGATTCCAGTTGTGATGGAGGCAGTGCACTAGCCATTGAAAGAATTCTAAAGGGCAGAAAAAGAGCTGATGGACAAGAAGAGTGGATAGAACATAATATTAAAATAGACCATGAATAAGCAAAGAAGGCTATAGAAGTATAAGGCTAAAGAAGTGACAAATCAGAGTGACAAATCAGAGGAGAGCAGTTGCCGTGGGCTGGAGTATCTCAGAAGCCTCTGGCCAGGGCACTGAAGAGAGAGAGAAATGAAAAAAGAATCCTGTCTTAACTTCTGTTAATGTCACTTAATTTCTCCAGCCACCAGGCAGGGTGGTGGTTCAGGTGGATCTTCCCATGGTTCAAGTAGGTTCAGTTGGAGCCAAGAAATATTTCCTGTCACACATCAGGAATGGATGTTCAAAGAGGCCAGTTGCTTAGAACAGTATTACCCCAGTATGTCAATGCCAAAGTCAGGGCTGGAGCCAGGTGTCCCTACTCCTAATGGGTGTTCTGTTCATTAAATGAGAAAAATGGACAAGGCTTTCCAGGCCATAGTATCAACAGACAGAAAAGCCCAGAGGCACAAGGGAGAGGGTAAACAAACCAGGCTGGCTGGTACAGTGGGAGAAAGGACAAGAAAGTGGGGGCCCAATCTCAATTTCCATAGGACATGCAAATGCACACACACTCTCTCTCTTTCCCCGTTTCCCTCAAATTCCATTTCTGCCTGGGAGCATATGAACAAACAGGAAAGCACTAAGCATGCATCAGCTAAACTGGGATTCAGAAGGACAGCTTTGACCTCTAGGCCCTTGCCCTCCACAGGACTCCAGCTCCAAATGCATTCAGCAGGATTAAGATGACGACACAGAAGCTTGCACTTGGGTCTGTCTGACTTTAAGTCAGAAATTCATAGAAAAAGCCATAGTAATTCAACTCAGCCAAATAAATAGAGCTTTCTCATCCATGCAAAGTCACACGCACTGTCCCAGAACTGATAAAGTTTCAGCTACGCACAAAAGAATTATCGACGAGACAAGGAATTTGTTCCAGGGGCAGTAAATAGTGGAGTGAGGCGTTCACTTCAGCTCATTGGTCTGGGGCCTCCAAATGGACATGGCTCCACCATCGGGTGACCAGCTCGGATACATTATAACCGGGAGCTGTTGCAACCCCAGCTGATGTGAGCAGGAAAGAATTGACTGTGACTTGCCAAGAGATACTGAGCAGTGGCCACCGCTTTCTCTACCCAGGTTGGTCAGTCTCCTTATCTGCACAGTCAGGATAATAAAGCTCTAAGAAAAGTTTCTTTGGAGCCCTCAGAGGGCACTTCCACGTGGGAACAACTGCTGCCATCACCTTGACCTTTACTCCTCAGCAGACTCACAGTGGCAAAAAGGGGAGAATTCTGGGGGCCTCTCTAGAGGGGGCTTCAGCCCTGGATAGATTCCCAAGTAGGGTGAAGTTCAACTTCCTCCAGGATATTTCCTATACTTGGCTGATGGGTTCTGCAATGTCCTTCCTAAATATCCTCTAATAACACAGACTCTCTAATTCTGAGAAGATCCTAAATCCAGCAGATCCAGGGGTGGAATCCCCGCCAGTGTCCTGAGTGGGGGTTCATCCCACCATGGATGCTGGTTGAACCCACGTGATGAAGGAAAAGGCCACTTCAGGAGGCAGATAGCTCATTCTGTTCAGGTCCCTGTAAATGCCAGAAGTCCTTTATTTGAAGTTAAATCTACTCTTGATAATGCCCACTTGGACTGAGTTCTGAACCCTCATCCACAGGATGATCCAAGTTCCAGAAGACTGTCTCCTCTGCTCCTGGCCAAACACCCCAGTTTACCGCAATGTAACGCAGTGGTTATGAGCTCCAAATATGGCAGGCCTCCTCTGGAATCCCTTCGCTACCCCTTCATGCCCAAGTGCCCTCAGGCTATTACTTAATCTTGCTAATCTGCGTTTTCCTCACCTGTGTAAAGAGAACAGAAATGCCCACTTCACAGATGCTATGGCCTACAGATCCTGAGATGATCCCTGTGGTACCCGCCTGCTGGTACTCTTCCTCATTTGCCACCCTGGGAAGCAAAGACAGGAAGCTACATGCACCCTTTACCCACAAAATGATAGGGAAAAGCTTCTCCTGATGCCAAACTGGTGCCATCTAGTGGCCCATGGTGTCACTCAGCCACCCCACACCAGGAATGTGTCCTTCAAATGAAGTTTTCTGTGAATAGTATTAGTGTTTCCTTCTGGTCTAGCTCTTGGCAATATCCAAGATGAATTTTCCCATAATTTCAGTATGCCCTTTCTGGAATCCTCCACCATGACAGGCAGGTGTAATGCAACCTAGCCCTACACGGAAGGCATCCTCGCCAACCTATTGGCGGTAGGACCACAAGTGTCATCTGCCTTACAAAGCTGTTGTGTGGAATACATGGGAGGAAGCACACATGGCTCTCAGTACACAAGCAGATGCTCACTGAGTGTTAGTTTCATTCTCATCTCTTCCCCTTTGTCACGGGCCCGTCTTATCTTCTCCCTGGACTCCAGAAGTAGAAGGAGGCAACTCTAGCACAGTCGGTCAGTGCTGGAATTTTAGACACGGAGGCACATATCTAGGCACAAATTGTATCTTATTGCATTGCCAACTCTACAAAGGCACGTTGATCTTAGTCTCATACTCCTCTTTACGTTTTTAGAAGAGCATTTGTCACTGGGTATATAGAACAAATCGACTCTTTAATACATGTTAATATAATGGAGTTAATATGTTGAAAGGAAATTGAACTAGTATGTTGACGAGGAGGCTGGGAAGAGGGTGACTGCACATTTAAGACGATGCTCATGGGGCTGAAATTTCGTTTGTTGCTGGGGCACGGAGTCACTCCTGACCCTATCCATCATTTGGGATCCCAGCCGGAAACAGAATTCACCCCAGATGGTTCAGATGAAAAAAATTTTAATGAAGGGAGTCCTGGCAGAAGCATAGAGATAGTTAAGGGATCAAACAAACAAGTGTGGGTTACCTCCCCTTGGATAGAGGGAAAAAGGAGGAAACGAGGTTACCAGAGCCCAGTGAGACCTGAAATTACAGAGGAGGGGACCTCCCTTCCAAAGCTGTGGTCATGGAGAAATGCAGTTAGTGCCGGGGGTTCTCTACAGCAAGACTGGGATTTTTGTCCATAGAATTCTCCCTTGTGTATATCATTGATTCAACAAATATGTACTGAGCACTATATTATAAATAAGGATTATTCTAGAATATTATTCTAGGAGTTTCTGGAGACTGGGTGGGAAGGGTGGTCTGAGGACTCCTGGAAGGGGCCCGCAGGTGATGATCAAACTGCAAATCATGTCCGGCATGGGTAATTGCAAGGGCAAAGACATCAAGGCACAAATAAGTGAATTGTATCCCTGAAGCAGCAAGGAGCCCATGTGGCTGGAGCAAAGTCAAAGAAAATGGCAGGAAATGAAGGCTGGGGCTAGGTCAGCCTTGCACGCCACGGTAAGGAGATTGGGCTTTATTCTGAGCAAAGGGAGGTCTTTTAAGGATTTTAACCTGGGAGCTGCTTTCGAGGGAAGAGGGGAGTGTTATACAATGTAATTTATATTTTTTAAAGATTACATTTAGGCCAGGCGTAGTGGCTCACGCCTGTAATCCTAGCTCTCTGGGGGCCGGGGCGGGAGGATCGCTCAAGGTCAGGAGTTCGAAACCAGCCTCAGCAAGAGCGAGACCCCATCTCCACTAAAAATACAAAGAAATTAATTGGCCAACTAAAAATATATAGAACAACAAAAAAAAAATTAGCCGGGCATGATGGTGCATGCCTGTAGTCCCAGCTACTCAGGAGGCTAAGGCAGAAGGATTGCTTGAGCCCAGGAGTTTGAGGTTGCTGTGAGCTAGGCTGATGCCACGGCATTCTAGCCTGGGCAACACAGTGAGACTCTGTCTCAAAAAATAAGTAAATAAATAAATAAATATTACATTTATCCTGCAGTTTTAGAAACTGTATTTTAGAAAACAAAATAGCCCTAAGTTGATGAGAGAAAGCTCTTTTTACAAAGAGTGCCAAATTGTTCCTGACTAAAGAATAGACACGGCAACTAAATAATAAGTCTGATTCTGAATTTGGCTCATGGTCCAAAAAAAATTTCATAAAAGATGTTATTGGGATAATTGGTGGAAATAAAATATGGTCTGTAGATTAGATAATAGTATTACAGCAAATGTTAAATTTCCTGATTTTGATAACTATGATTATGAAAAGGAATTATCCTGTTCTTAGGAAATACACACTAAACTTTTTTTTTTTTTCTGAGACAGGGTCTGGCTCTATTGCCAAGGCTGCAGTGCAGTGGCCCAACCATAGCTCACAGCAACCTCAAACTCCTGGGCTCCAGTGATCCTCCTGCCTCAGCCACCTGAGCAGCTGGGACTACAGGTGCACACCACCACACTCAGCTAACTTTTTGATTTTTTGTAGGATAAGGTCTTACTATGTTGCTCAGGCTGGTCTCAAACTCTTGGCGTCAAGTGATCCTTCTGCCTCAACCTCCCAAAGTGCTAGGATTGCAGGTGTGAGCCACCGTGCCTGTAAACTATTTAGACACAAAGAGGATAATGTCTGCAACTTACTGTCAAATGATTCAGATAAAACTAATATATATATTTAGGCATATATAATATGTGAATATACATAAATACACACACATAATATGTATATGTACATATACAGAGAATGAGAAATGTGGCAAAATGTTAAAAACTGGTGAATCTAAGTAACGAGTGTACTGGAATTCATTGTATTCTCACAACTTTTTTGTAAGTTTGAAATTATTTCAAAGTATAAACTGTTTTTCATCAAAGTCCATCTTCCATGGAAAAAAAAGTTTTCTATTTATTTATTTATTAGTTTATTTTGAGACAGAGTCTCGCTCTGTTGCCCAGGTTAGAGTGCCGTGGCGTCAGCCTAGTTCACAGCAACCACAAACTCCTGGGCTCAAGTGATCCTCCTGCCTCAGCCTCCCGAGTAGTTGGGACTACAGGCATGCGCCACCATGCCCAGCTAATTTTTCTATATATATTTTAGTTGTCCAGCTAATTTCTTTGTATTTTTAGTAGAGACAGGGTCTTACTCTTGCTCAGACTAGTCTCCAATTCCTTGAGCTCTAGCAATCCACCGGCCTGGGCCTTCCAAAATGCTAGGATTACAGGTGTGAGCCACCACATCTGGCCCCTGCTTATGTGTTATATCTAATTGCTACAAAACACATATAAAGTTTTTGTAATAATTTAACATTTTGAAATGAATAAACTGTTCTAGCTGCTTTGGGTGAATTGTACAGGGGAATCAGGAGGGAAGTATTAATATGTTGACTAGTTGATCAGCAAGATGCTTTTTAGCATCTATTCTCCAAGTCTAAGTGCAAGACAATGTCTCGCTGGAAATGAAGCTTCTCCTTCATAGGAACTACACATACATCGCCAAAGATCTTATGGCTGGGAGCACAGACTGGGTATCTTTAAAGATCTTGATATTCTCCGGGGCCTTTTGTTACCCAACATAGGAGGGTAGAGATTTGTGTGGGTCCCAGGGGCTGACAAGTAGAAGGAGGATCCAGAGGGCTGCTATAGAGCAGCCTAAAGGCAAGAAGACATCAGCTGTCTATGAAATTATACAAGGACTCTGCCAGGAAAATCACATACACACCCCCAACACCAGTTAATGGCAAGATGAAAATGTCCTTTTAAATTTGACCTTAAAAAATTCACATCTCATAAAAATTATGCCTAATAAGTAGAGCTATAATAATAAAAGCAAACTTTGCATCTTGAGGAATTAAAATGTCTCAGGAAAACAAACAGAATGGGATCGCTTAGGAAATCCTAGTGAAGAAAAATAATGCTAGATATTCCCCCAGCTCTGGGAGGTAAGGGAAAGACAGGCCTGGCAACAGAAAAGAGAGGCAGCCACACACTGTCCTGAGAAGCAAACAAAGGGCCTGCAGCCCCCAGAGTAAGGGATTACATTTTCCTTATTGTTGCAAAAAGAATTCCCTTTTCCCAGCTACTAAGGCCAATTTCTCAGTGAAGCTCAAAGCAGCATTGTATGGGAGGCTGAGCAAAGAAAATCCCTGCCTGGGGATTAAGACTTTCCTCATAGGCTCTCCTGGAGGCCCAGGAGCCAGCCCTCTAAGAGTGTTATACAAGGGGCAGGGGAGGTGGATGATAACGCTAAAAGACAGAGCACTGAATATTCACTCATCTGAAAATCCCCAAAGACATTCCTTTCTAAGAAGATGGTCAAATTCATTCACCCTGGCCAACTGATTTAATATGCCAGGCTGACAAACTCTTTCCTAAGAATTTATGGCCTCCACTAAAAATAGTTGTTTGGACAAACTGTCAAACTCCTGCAGGGCCCACTTGACATCTGTCTTTGTCAGGTCATGGAGGAGAACCTTTACTTTGAAAAGGGTAAGTAAGGGTTTGCCATTTCCTGCTGTTCCCGGGAGATCTGCATAGTAAGTGAAGCCCCAGAGGTCGCCATTAAGAACCAGACAGGCAGTGTCAGGAGGGTGGTACTTAAACACATCTAGCACTTGCTATTCCATTCCCACCTTCTTCACCCTTGCCAAGCTCTTACTACCTCTTGCCTGGATTTCCGCTGTGGCTTTTCTGGTGCTCCGACCAGAACCCAGACAATCTGGACACACCAAAGGCAAGTTCCCCAGGACACCCCACCTGGGGCCAAGACCTACGTGCATTACTCACTGCGGGGTTTTGTTTTGTTTTTTGCTTATTCTCTGCTCTGTGGTGTAAAGATATTGAAAGGTAAGCAAATAACTGAAAGATGAAACATCCTTTTTTACAAAGTCCAATATAAAATATGCTGATGTCTCCTACAATATTTATCATAGAAAAGAAAAAACGCTGAAAGAATAATAGAATTAGAAAAAAATCACCGTTTTTCAACACTTGCTGAAATAATAGATCTAGGCAATTAACTCCAGTAGCTACTAAAGCCATTAGAAGAAAAGCTGATGTGGAACTTTAAAATAAAGGGATCACACTGCCAAGTTCAGAACTCACTTGCCCATCTTGATATCAGTACGAATGAGACAATCAGATGACATTATGTACATCCTTGTTGACCTAAAAGAAAAAATGGAGGCAAAATTAGTGTAAGTGGAGAGTTTATTTGTGCCAAGTTTGAGGGCTGCAACCCAGGAGCAAAGATTCAAGTTGTCCCGAATATATGCTCCAGTTAGCAGCAGTTACCAGTGGGTTTTTTTGGTTTTGTTTTTGAGGAGGAGTATTATTAATTTGCTGGCAAATGAGGAGGATGGAGACTCACAAGTGGGTTTTTAAAGGAAGGAAGAATAGGCAGTTCGTAAATTGTATACCAAGAATTTACGTTAAAATAACATAAGTTGGCTGGCACGGTGGCTCACGCCTGTAATCCTAGCTCTCTGGGAGGCCGAGGCGGGCGGATCACTCGAGCTCAGGAGTTCGAGACCAGCCTGAGCAAGAGTGAGACCCCATCTCTACTATAAAATAGAAATGAATTAATTGGCCAACTAAAAATATATAGAAAAAATTAGCCGGGCATGGTGGCGCATGCCTATAGTCCCAGCTACTCGGGAGGCTGAGGCAGAAGGATCGCTTGAGCCCAGGAGTTTGAAGTTGCTGTGAGCGAGGCTGACGCCACGGCACTCATTCTAGCCCAGGCAACAGAGTGAGACTCTGTCTCAAAAAAAATAAAAAAATAACATAAGCTATTGATTGGCTCTACATTGTTCTTTGTACCCAAATTCCAGTGCACAGAAGATAATAGGTGATGGAATTCTACTGCTATGGTAGCATGAGGCAAAACAAACAAACAAACAAAAAAGATAACAGATGAGGCAGCTTGTCAGGAAACTACAGCTACAGCAAAGAGAACAAACGGTTTTTAAACAATGGCCCCCCAGGCATAGGTGGGGGAGGGGGACAAGAATGAAGTCCCTGACTCACCTCTCTCTCGGCCAGATAAATTTTGCTTACTTCATACAGCTCAGACTGCTCTGAGTGTTTTTCTTTTGTCGTCCCGGCAGGATGCAATAGGAAATACACAGTGCCACCTGTGAAATTTTTTTTGCCAAAAAAATTAAACTGAATCTGATCAAGCTTCAAGATATATTTCCAGGAAACTTGAAGGATAGAGGAAAAGGTTGAATGGCACTGTAAGGATGCAATTAGCCAAATCCTGAAATGTGTGAATTCTGCATGACAAATGATCCAATCTCTTCCACGAATATTGGCACGGGTGGGGGTAGGAAGGTTACAAGCAGAGTGTCAGGAGAAACAGTTACAGATTTAAAATGAGTTAACAGACCTATCAAAGAAATAAGATATTTGGATCTTACCTGGATCCTAATTTGAACAAGTTATAAGGGCATTGTTGAGACGGAGAAAATTGATCACAAACTAGGATATGAGCTATATTAAGGCATTGTTGTTGGTGTTATTATTGTTTTAGGTGGGATAATGCCATAGTGTTTATGGAAGAAGCAGGAAGAAAAGGGGGAGGGGCAGTGTGAAGGAGTAAGAGGGAAGAGGAAGAACAGGAAGGGGAGGAAGAAGAAGGAAGAGGAGGAAATCCTTATCCATTAAAGATGCATAATGAAGTACTTACAAATGAAAGGATATATTTAGGATATGCTTTGCTTTAAAATACTTATGCAAAAAAGCGGGAGATGGAGGGGATGGGGCAGGGAAGGTGGTGGCAGCTGGGTAGGGAGGAAAGAATGATGAAACAAAAAGACAAAATGTTGGCTACTATGAAGATTAGTAAGGGCACCTGTAGGTGCATTCAATTATTCTCCCTCTACTTTTGTGTGTTTCAAAATTTTATAAATTAAAATTTTTTAGAAAGTTTTATATGCCCACACAGAGTGCTCCTTTTTCCCCTCTAGGCTCAAGGCAACAATCTAGGAGCCATCCGTGATCACTGTAGTTCCCTCACGTGTCCTATCCAATCCACTGGCAAGTTCCGTTGGCCCTACCTCCAAGAGATCCCCTGAATCTGTCTCCTTGTCGCCATCTCCACTGTGACCAGCCTGGTCCAAGCTGTCACTACCTCTTGCAAGAACCTTGGCATACCTCTCCAATTCCCCTCTAGCCCCTCCACAGTCTGCGCTCCGCAGTCAGGGACATTTGTTTAGTTTAAAGTGTAAATCTCATCATGTCCCTTTCCTGCCTAAAGCCATTCAGTGGTTTTCCACGCAGATTATAATAAATTCCAAAGGCCTCATTAAGCCTACATACTCTAAAGAGCCCTACCCCAGGTCCTGGCCTACCTCCTTGTTCTCTGAGGATGGTCTCTGAGAGGATTAGGGGTCTCCTGCTGTCACTTAGGTGGCCTGATTCTGCTTTCAACAGTGGTGTCATCTGAGGTCGGCAGGAAAGTTCCTCTTCTGGCCCGTCTCTGAACCCTAACCTTTCCTGCCCTGTCTCTGAACCCTAACACCTCCTCAACTGCTTATGCAGGAAATTCTTCTTATAGCGAATTTCCTTTTTCTTTTCCTTTCCATCTAATTTGCTTTTCCTTTCCATGCAGTAAAAAATGCCTCCGGGAGGTGTCATCCATCAAGCTAATTTTCCTTTGCTCTAAGAGAGGCAGAAGAAGAATGTGCTACCAGTTCAATGAGGAGATCTGGGCAGCCTCGACCCGGAGAAGAGATGCAGAAAGCAGAGGTGAAGTTACACAGCTACCAACCTTTACAACTTATAATCACGAAATCCTGTTACTTTTCCTAAAGTCTTTTGAATTCATCCATCCCTCTTCAATTTCTTTGCAAAACAACAACAACAACAACAAATTGAACTGAACCTTACCAGTCAGGCCACCACCCTCTTTTGCTGTCTCTGGTCTTGCCCCTGTGGCATCCAAATGCCTCTGGGCAGAGTGATCCTTTCAAAAGTGAATCTGATCAAGACACCACCATTCCCACCCCCATCCCTCAAGGGCTCAAACCCTAGCTGAGGGCTGAAGTCTCCATTGAACTTAGAATAAATTTAAAACTATTTAAAACTTCTTCTTCTTTTTTTAGTATCCTTCAAGGTCAGATTCACCTCTCACCCTTATCTGTCCCCACAGATACCCAAAAGGAATCTGAACACCTTCAGTCCCAGAATGAAACTTTCCTGCAGGCAAGAATAATCATTCCCCCACCCCTTATTGCTGTAGTCAGCTAACCCCTCCTGGTCATTCCTGGCCCAGCTGCTATGCACCTTCTCAAGGAGGCTTTTCTACCCTAAGGTTAGGAGAAGTTTCCCCTTTAAGTGCCTCTAATATGGTCCTCAGTGTTTATACCCACTTTAGCAGTTTCATACTTGTATTCTAATTGGCTGTTTACCCCCTAGTCCCCTATCCCTCCATCCCTACCATCACCCCAAGACTACAGGCTCCCTGAGTTTAGGGACTCTCCTAGTGCCTGTTATAGCTCAATGGCTAGCACAACGGAAGGCATAAATAAGTGTTCAATAAATATTATTGAGTAGATGAATGAACAATAAACTGCTTGCTAAAGATTAACTCTATTAGTAGCTCAATGTTGTGTTAATAATTAATATAATAAATATTATAAACAATAAATACAAAATTAAAGAATAAACAGATTGAAGGGAATATTATATCTATACATATAATTCATTTAAACAGTTCACGTGGAGTTTGAGCTGCCTACAGTGATGGCACATTGAAAGAGAATACCTAAAGCTAAGTGCTAAGACCACCACTGACTGGGGGAGTAGGTGAAATGGGTGAAGAAGAAACAGAAGAGAATGCCAAAGGGTTTTCTCTACCAGATGAAGAAGATCTAAAAATGGCAGTGGAAAACACGGAGGATATTGAACAGACCCTTCACCTTCAACTGATAGGGTGAAATTCTCATCCTGAGAACTTCTTGATTAACATAATTACATCCCATCCTTTCATCTTTTCAACTGCCCCTTTATAAACCAGGGGTTTCTGATCACATAATCAAACCTAACGAATGTTGTCGATTAAATAAAATGTCTCCATAGCTAATAATATTTGGCCCTCTCCTAGAAGTACAAACCTGCTTTTACTTTTTTAATTGACTGATATTTAAAATCCATAACTTTATTTTTGGATTAAAAAAAGAATTTTGAGACAGTCCCTAAGGAGGCAATTCGTTTCCAGACGTTCTTGAAACATATTCCACACTCCCTTTCTCCTCCGCCCTCTGCCCTTCCTCAGATCTCGTTTCTTGGGCTGGAATTCTCGCGAGAGATCGAGTTCTCATGAATTCTCCCAGAAGCCGCCGCTCTTCCTCTTCCCCTCAAGCGGCTTGAGGTGAGTGTGTCTTCTTGTCGTTACTCTGAGCGCTCAATCGTCCCTTCATCGCCGCCATCGTGGCCTGAGGGGCACCTATTTTGAGGTCTCCGGGAGGAGGACTCCCAAGGCTACTGATTCCTTGCTAGAGGCGGTGTTTTCTTGAGTAGGGGGATGTGGCGGACGCCCGATTTCATGCCGCGGCCGGCAGGCTTCTACGGCCCTAAAGCGACGCGATGGGCGGGAGTGGGGCCAGCAGGGCTCTT
>CAUYPO010007146.1:0-14245 GCA_963574435.1 Cheirogaleus major
AGTCTGTAACATGTGCTAACTGATATAATTTATAATCTTATGAACAGCAACTCTTTTCTTCATTTTACAGACAGGGATACTAAGGTGAAATAAGAGGTTGAATAACTTGCAAAAATAAGTCACCATGGCCGGGCACGGTGGCTCACGCCTGTAATCCTAGCACTCTGGGAGGCCGAGGCGGGCGGATCGCTCAAAGCTCAGGAGTTCGAAACCAGCCTGAGCAAGAGCGAGACCCCGTCTCTACTAAAAATAGAAAGAAATTAATTGGCCAACTGAAAATATATAGAAAAAATTAGCCGGGTATGGTGGCGCACACCTGTAGTCCCAGCTACTCGGGAGGCTGAGGCAGAAGGATCGCTTAAGCCCAGGAGTTTGAGGTTGCTGTGAGCGAGGCTGACGCCACGGCACTCACTCTAGCCTGGGCAACAGAGTGAGACTCTGTCCCCCCCAAAAAAAGTATTGGAAGATAATGGAATAATTTTATCAGAGAAAGATACACAACAGGTAACTTTAGATTTATTAACTGAATGCCACAACAGTGGGGCTGGAATAACGTTTCCCATGCTCATGTCCTCAGGTTATTTGGAATGGACCTGAATGAAAAGACCCACAGTAGGTTGGCAGCGCTTCGAGGAACAAAACCTTACTTGGACATCGGCTGCTGAAGGGTCCTGCCTGCTGGTTCCTCTCTTGAAGTCCGCACAGGGGAAGATGGGTGTCGTCTTCACCACACAACATAAGGACCTAGGTGCCCATCTCCCTGGGAGACAGATTCATATGCAGATTGAGACCGGAAGTCCTTTCTGCTGGGGATCTATGGGACCAACGTGTGCTGCAGGGAGCTCTGGGCAGGGCATGACCGCCTAGGAGAGGTTTGAAGGCCCCTAACAGGAGACGTAAAAGCCAAGATGACTAGAAAGCAAGGGCCCTCGGAGGAGGGTGATCTTGTCCCCCAAGAAACAGTGTCAGGAGATATTTTACCATGGGGTGGGTACCACTGCCATCTAGCGGTAGAGGATGGAAATGCTTCTCAATGTCCTACAAGACGCAGGACAGATCAAAGCATTTGACCCCAAGCGCCCATTGTGCCCAAATCCAGGAACCCGTTTCCTCAAAAAATGTTAATGTTGTGGCCAGGCGCGGTGGCTCACGCCTGTAATCCTAGCACTCTGGGAGGCCGAGGCGGGCAGATCGCTCAAGCTCAGGAGTTTGAGACCAGCCTGAGCAAGAGGAAGACCCCGTCTCTACTAAAAATAGAAATTAATTGGCAAACTAAAAATGTATAGAAAAAATTAGCCAGGCATGGTGGCGCATGCCTGTAGTCCCAGCTACTCGGGAGGCTGAGGCAGGATTGCTTGAGCCCAGGAGTTTGAGGTTGCTGTGAGCTAGGCTGATGCCACAGCACTCTAGCCAGGGCAACAGAGTGAGACTGTCTCAAAAAAAAAGTTAATGTTGGAAGATACTAGGGAAGCTGAGCATTTGGGAGGAGGCTCTTGTGCAGATGGCCCTTAGAATGCTTCTTATAACAACAGACCTGCCTAGAATCGGGCTGCAGGGGACGGTGTAAGAAACCCTGCCGTGTGCCCTGACCGAGCCTGCCTGGAGCTCTCCAGACACAGCTGCTTCTGAACCTAGCTGCCCCTCCCCCAACGGCCACTGTTCACATGGCCCGAGTCCTTTCCCATTACAAGTTTGTGAGGACACTTGGGGAAATGTGGGTGTTGGCGTATGCGGAGGGCGGGAGGCTGGAGCCCACGAGATGCTGACAGTAGACCTTAAGTCTAGCTAGGAGTGTATCTGAAAAGGTAGGCAGGTGGCCCCTAGTTTGTCAACTTTTACTGGCTCCTTGGCACACTTTACACAAGTCAGCGTCAACACTGTTGGAACAGACTAGGGCGGTTCCTCTTAAAATTTTGGGATACTAATAACAAAACCCCCTTGAACCTGAGAATTTACACCAGATTCACGTACTATGGGTGACGCAAGAAGTAGAGCTGTCAAGGGTCCTGGACAGCATGGGGGGCCCTGCAAGACTTTAAAATACCTCAGTTACTAAGACAAAATCTGGAGGGACTTACCACTGAGAGTTAAATAGTTACCTGGAGCACAGGAAAAGCAAAATACTGCTAACAACCTAATGCCTCATACTTAAGTGACTTCGGAATGATTTTTCACAAGACACCTGACTGAGTCCACCAATTCCCCGTCCCTATTGCAGCCTACGTTGCTAGGCAACTCTAATTGCTCGTGATCCCCCACTGTCAAAATCAGGCCCCTTTCAAATGCAAATCTTAATAGCTGACACTCTGTGGCTTATGCTTTGCCACCGATAACAGTTCTGACTTCCGCTGTTATATTGCAACAGGGAGAGCGTTTAACTGGGCAGAAACCTGAAATACCCTTTTTGCTGTGGAAAGATTGCCAGTTTACCAAGGTAGTGCATAAAGGGACTATGCCACCATATGAAAACCAGGAGAATATGGCATCATCCCCTAAATCGGAGATGCCAACCCAAAGCAGCTCTTTGTAAGCCTACTGGTTTGAAAAGGCCCCCAAAGTAGCTCCCATTAAAAAGATATCCCCCCCCACCCCATTGAGTTTCGAACCCCTTTCTCCCATCCCTGTTATTTTGTAGGGGGCGGGTCTCATGATATTGCACAGGTTGGTCTCAGAAGTGATCCCAGCCTCCCACACTGCTGAAATTACAGGCATAAACCACCGCACGCGGCCGCCCCCCCTCCATGCTCACCCCAGAATATGCTGAAATGAAAGTCAGTTCACACGATATTTAAATTTTATTTTCAAAAATACTTTGGAATAAAAATACTGATGGAAAATGGCTAAGGCTAAGGAAAGGGAAAAAAGAAATTTATAATAAAAAAAAAAAAAATACTTTAGTAAGCCAGGGTCTCACTTTTGTCCAGGTGACCTGGGCTCAAGCGGCCCCCCCTTTCTCAGCTCCCACTGGCTGGAACCCCAAAGCAGGGCACTGTGGATGGCTGAGCAGGGTGGCGGGGAGGTCACAAACCAAGCAAACCCAGGTCTGAGCTGCCGAGAGCAGCATGTGGGGCCAGGAGGCTGTCTGGAGAAGGACAGACGGTTCGTGAATCCTAAGAGCAGTTGCTCTTGGAAGATACGATGCCTTTCTCAAACAGCGAGACCCAAAACAGAAGCACTTTCCAGTTAAGACAAAGGGAAGTGCCTCCACTTTGAGTAACACAGTCTGAGCTCAGTAATCTGCTTCCGCGGTGATTTCCTCATGCCTGAAAGGGACCAGCCTGCAACAGTCCAAACACGTTGAAACCGAGCAGCAACACGCTCCATACATGTTACAGTTGACCCAAGTTAATATACATCCTAACGTACCAACACCAAAAAATTTAGCAACCCCTAGTCATGTTTGGGCACCGGTGTCTCGGTCCTGGCCATGGCGGGGAGTTGGACCCACCCTTCCTCCCGGCTAGCTAGTCCAGACTCGCAGCAGCTCAGCTGGCCTTCGTTCTTGGCCACGTGAAGTGCCCTTAGCTCCCCCCACTGGATTGATCTCCACAGGAGACAGTCCCTAGAAGCTGCTAGAGCCCCACACTACAGTTTAATAACCAGTGCAAAGCCTGGTTGTAACCACCGCTTGCAGTTGATGCCCACCGATGACACCCAAATGTTGAAGCACTTTCCACCAAGATTCCAGAAGAGTGCTCCCACATTTGAGTACCACAGGATGAGCAGTTCCACCTGGGGGTCTCTGCCCAGGAAACATTGTGCAGCCACACCTGCACCCACCCCGTTCTTGAGATCTGTGCAGTACAGTGGCGTCATCATAGCTCACTGCAGCCTTAAACTCCTGGTCTCAGGGATCCTCTGGCCTCAGCACCCCCAGTAGCTGAACTCCAGGCGTGCACCATAACACCAGGTTAATCTTTTGTATTTTGGGTAGAGATGGGATCTCTTGGATCAGGCTGGTCCTGAACTTGTGAGCTCCAGCAATCCTCCCGCCTCAGGCGGGAGTGCTAGGATTACAGGAGCCGGCCACTACTCCCAGCCGGAGGTTGGACCCTCCATTTGCTCCAGCAAAATGGAAGCTAGGTATCTTTCCCGGTCGAGTTTTCTCAATCGGTAACACTCAAAAAGTAGCGGCACTTTCGTCATATAACAGAAAGTGCCCCCACAGTTTGAGTGCCACAGGCTGGAAGGCCCCGCGAGGAAGTCACAGGAGTTAGAACTTACCCCATCACGCACAGCACTTTCGGATTAAGGGTCAATGCATAACCCCTGACCAATCTGAAAGACATGTAAAATTGAGGAAATTGAGGAAAATCATGGAGACAAAAACTTTGAAATTAGATACCTCGAATAATGGCAATTCGGCACTTAAAAAACGCACCCCATCACCTCAAAGTCTACCCATATGCCACAAATCAGATTGAAAATTTGCCAGGCCTGTAATCCTAGCATTCTGGGAGGCCGAGGCGGGAGGATTGCTTGAGCTCAGGAGTTCGAAACAAACTTGAAAGAGCAAGACCCCGTCTCTACTAAAAGTAGCAACAAATTGGCCAACTAAAAGTATACGTAGAAAAAATTAGCTGGGCATGGTGGCGCGTGCCTATAGTCCCAGCCACTTGGGAAGCTTGAGCACAAGAGTTTGAGGTTGCTGTGAACTAGGCTGACGCCACATCACTCTAGTCTAGTGACTGGGTGAAACTGTCTCAAACCAAAAAAAAAAAAAAGTTGCTAGACCCCAAGCATTACTCTGGGATCCCTCAAAGAAATACACACAAAATGCCAAGGGGATTCCACGCTCATATGCATGGATGGACGGGCCCCTTGCCCCTCACACGGTTTTTCTGGATCCCAGCAATAAGCAAACTGAGTACATTGCTGGAACAGACAGCACTAAAGGAACACGTGTTGGAAAAAAGGGGCTGAGTCCTAAAGGGAACGAACCACAAAAAGGTAGAAAGAGAGCAAAGGTACAAAGAGTAAAACCATAGCAAATACTTACAGAGGCCAAAGACAGAAGTGCAGCCAACTCTTCCCAAAAGTAAAGGCTTGGGGCTGTTGGGCTCTTATATAGGCTGAGGGCCCACTCCCCATAGACAGGGATGGGATTAAGACCACCCCTCCCACCCTCCCATTCCACGTGGTCTCTGGCCAGACCCACCCAGATTCCTTCCATCTTACCTAGCCTTAGGCCGACACACCTTTATATAATTTTTTAAACATTGACTCCTGTGTTGCTAATGTCACCAGAACACACTGACTGTAAATAACCTGGAAAATACAGAGATATAGAATGATGCCATCACCTGTGGCTTCAGTTATTCATGCAACAATTTTTTTTTTTTTTTTAAAGACGGGCTCTTCCTACGTTGCTCAGGCTGATCTCGAACTCCTGGCTGCGAGCCATCCTCCCGCCTCAGCTTCCGAGTAGCTGGAAGTACAGGCGCTTGCCACCATGCCCAGCCTGAACAAATATTAAAATATAATATTTTGTTTATTATATTTATGGAGCAAATAAGACCAGTCACTTTGCTAGTTCTTGGGCTTAGAGGGGTTAATAAAAACAAGGATTTTATAGTCTAGAAGAGTGATTTACAATTGGGGGTGATTTTTCTCTTCTGGGGTTACTTGGCAACGTCTGGAGACATTTTCGGTTGTCGCAGCTGGGGTCAGGGACGTGGAATGCTGCCGGCATTTAGTGAATACAGGCTAGGGATGTCGCTAAATATCCCGCAAGGCACGAGAGAGCCCCGCACGATACAGCATGTTCCAGCCGCAAATTTTAATAGCGTGGAAGCTAAGAGGGAGGGAGAAAGGGAGGGGGAAAAACCCAATTGCTATTCCTATTGCTCCACTTCATCTCAATCTCTGTGCCTGTTCATAAAAACATTTACGTTGGGAACACACTTCAGTGCTCTTTAAAAGCCATAAAAGTATTTAAAATGCATTTTCATGACCGAATGGCAATCTGGAGTATGCTTCTACCGTAAATTAATTAGCCCTTACCGTTGGGCTGTTTTCAACTTTTCTGAGTTTAGATTAATTTATTTATAGTGCTGTACTGAACATTTTTTTTCCTTTTATTTTATCATATTATGGGAGTACAAATATTGTTAGGGTTACATATATTGCCCCTGCCACCCCGCCCCCTGTACTGAACATTTTTGAGAGCAGCTTTGATAAAAGACTGGAAGTGTACCTAATGGAGTCCTCCTAAAATGCCTACAAGTTGCCTTTGACGAGGAGGCATAGAAAAGAATCAAAAATGGGGCGCAGAGCGTGGGCGGGAAGGGAAGTTGGAAAATGGAAGTGCTCAAAGTATTGAATGACTCCAGGAAGCGGAAAGGCCTGCAGCCCCAGGGGGCCTGGTGCCCTTCAGCTTTGTCATCCTAACTAGCTGTGGGGGGTGCATTCTACCTTTCTGGTTAAACCTGGTTCCTTCATCCATGAAAAAGAAACAGCACTGAAGGCGAGATCGCAGACCCCACACGCTGCTGGCTCAGCTGCAAGGCCCAGCTACTCGGGAGGCCAAAGCGGGAGTTTCGAGGATTGCTGGAGCCCAGGAGTTTGAGGCCAGCCTGAGCTATATAACTGAGACTCAGTGTCAAAAGCAACAAAAAAAATCAATGATAAATTAGACAGCAAATGGGTGATTGGCAAAGAATGCGCATCCACCTGATATCACTTTACTTCCCTGCTGTAGGTCAGACAGCTACAAGGATGATAGTGGGAAGACAGTCCTAGTTGCAGCCAGCACTCCTGAGTTACATACCCTATGTCAGGCACCCGCCTCCCAAAGGCTCCTTCTGCTCCCTCCCCGTGTTCTCTTCTGCCTGCAGCAGCCAAAGTGACCGTCCCTCCCTGCACGGATGAGATTCCTTCCCCTATGTGGACTTCCCCAGGCTTTTAGAATGATCACTCTGCTGTAACCCACAAGGCCCAACATGACCCAGCTCAAACCCACTGTCCTCCTTCCTGTCCCAGAAACGCCCTAAGCTCCTTGCAGAAAAAAGTGTCCTCTCTGAGCATCCCTCTTCCTGGTCCTCCTAGCAGGATGCTACATTTCGGCAATTTGCTATTCTGCTAACTGTGCTTTGTTCTTTTTTTTTTTTTTTCTTTCATAGTACACATCACTACCTGATGTGATTTTATTTACTTGTTAACTCGCATATTTGCTGCCTCTCCCACTGGCCAGAAAGCTCGGTGAGAGCAGGAAATAGAGTCTAATCAACCTTATACCCTGGTGCCCAGTAGCCAGAGCAAAACGGTGTGGAATAAGCTGGTGGCTGCGTGGTCTCCAGGCGAGACTAACCACCTTGAAGCCAGGTGTGCACCGGTACGGCCCCAGGGGCATACACAGTGCTCAGAGAGCATCGTTCAACAGGTGGAAGAGTGGGCTGTTTTGTGCCCTATATGCTACAATGCATGTCTCCCACAAATCCTTCTTAACCCTCCAAATATCTGTATTGGACAGAAGGAGGGACTGAGGTGAAGTGATTTGCCCAGGGAAACAGCCAGAAACCAGTAGACTTGAACCTGAGTCTAGAAGTCCAGGCTCCAAATTCTTGCTTTGGTTTTTGTCCAGGTTGCTGGAGGGCAGTGCATAGACTCTGGCCGCTTGGCCCCCCAGATTCCTGCCTTGCCCACCCCGATTCCTCTCCTAGACCACCCCACCCCCACCTCACCCCCCAACCCCCCGGTATTGGTCAGCCGCCTGGATGGACTCTGGTATTTCCCAGAACTCAGCGAGTTCTTTTTCATCACCTCATTGTGTCTTTGCAATTTCCCGCCGAGGACCCACAGCTTTCTCGGCCCTGCGAAGCGTGTTGCTCTCTGACTCCTGCACGTCTTCCCTGGCTCACCCTGAAAGCTCATCGGAACATGCACACTCAGTCCTAGGATAGCACCCTGTGTCCCTTTCTGATTGCGTCACGTGCTTAGCAGTTCTCTGCTTGTCTAGTAACTTGCTTAGCACTTCTGTTATTTGTCACAGTTTTTTTCTTTGTCTCAGTTATTAGTCCCCCGGGATGAGCTGTTCCCAGAATCTATTTGTCTAATAGATTCTCCCGGGGACAGCAGCTTGCCTGTCTAGTTCCTGTGTGTCCTGTCCTCCCGCCCCCAGCACCCGCTCGTGGGCCCAGCGAGAAACACACCGAGCACGCGAGGAGCATTTTATTCAGTGTGAAAATTTTTACTAGTGCCATTGAATTTCAGCAGCATTAAGGAAAGATGATTTTAAGTAAATTTAAAGACCCAAGTTGATATGTTTTTAAGGATTCCTCACATTTGTAGTGAGACCAGCGTGCGACTCGCTCCCACATTTTCACTCCGAGTTGACAATGATGCTGGACCGAGTCTTTTAGTAATTATTTCTGTAATTGAACGTGCCTATTTAACTTAAAGTCTCAAATTAATATCTTTATCAACCATTAATTAACTTTAAGTCTCCAGTAAATGTCTTTGCTCTAGAATGAGCTCTTTTTTTTTTTTTTTTTTGGAATCATGACAAAAGGGATCACAAATCCCAAAAATGTAGGAAATGAGATTTGAGTAGCCCGAGTAGGGGGAGGATGGGCAGAGAGGGAGGAAACTTGCCCCTAATCAGACATTCTTCCCGCTGAACTGAAAGGTCATCATTTGCAAATCACCAGACACCTGTTGTCATTATAATTGTCCTGCCCCTCGCCCTCCCCACCCAGCCCTCAGCACAATCTTCGCTCCCCCCCGCCAGTAAGAACGGCTGCTTTTGTAAAGATCCCAACAGTTTTTTGAAATCCTTTTATGTAGCACATTCATTCCTGTAATCCCACCCTTCTCCCAGTGACTGTTTATCTATAGCCTTGGGGTGGGTGGGTGGGCCATAATCCTATTTTTGCCATTAAGGGTAAATTGCCATTTTATCCAGGTTTTCTGCTATGGGGTGAGGTTAAGGAGAAAAAGTGGGGGGAAAGATTCTTTCCAGACTAGATTAAATGCTCCTCAGAGCTAATGGGTGCCTGTTTTGTTTACCGGTGTCCCGCATGCCTCCAAGATTTTGAATACATATCATTCCATGTATGTGGGGCACCTAAGATGTGCTGGCTCGGTCCCAGGTGCTGGAGAGAAAAGGGTGTATAATAAAGACTAGAAAAGTCACTTCCCTTGCAGAGTTTACATTCTAGGGGGAACCATAATAAACAAAGTGTGCGGTCATGTTACAAGATGACGAATGCTCTGGGAAAGAAACACAGGTAGAGTAAAGGCAGGGTCGGCAGCGCTGGGCAGTGACTTGCCTGGAAGCTCAGTGGTTGGTGCACGCCTCAGGGAGAGCTAAATCCTAGCGGGCTATAAGGTAGGACACGCACACACAGCGTGCTTGGTGAGGTGGCTCTGCCTGTCTTGCTCAGTTGTTTTCGTTTTGTTTTGTTTCCAGACAAGAGTCTCGCTCTGTTGCCCCAGCTAGAGTGCCATGGCATCAGCCTAGCTCACAGCAACCTCAAACTTCTGGGCTCAAGCGATCCTCCTGCCTCAGCCTCCCGAGTAGCTAGGACTACAGGCATGCGCCACCATGCCCGGCTAATTTTTTCTGTATTTTTTTTTTTTTTTTTGAGACAGAGTCTCACTTTGTTGCCTAGGCTAGAGTGCAATGGCATCAGCCTAGCTCACAGCAACCTCAAACTCCTCGGCTCAAGCGATCCTTCTGCCTCAGCCTCCCGAGTAGCTGGGACTACAGCCATCTGCCACCATGCCCGGCTAATTTTTTATATATATATATTAGTTGGCCAATTAATTTCTTTCTATTTTTAGTAGAGACGGGGTCTCGCTCTTGCTCAGGCTGGTTCTGAACTCCTGACCTTGAGCGATCCACCCGCCTCCGCCTCCCAGAGTGCTAGGATTACAGGCGTGAGCCACCGCGCCCGGCCTTCTGGATATTTTTAGTTGGCCAATTAATTTCTTTCTATTTTTTTAGTAGAGACGGGTCTCACTCTTGCTCCGGCTGGTTTCAAACTCCTGACCTTGAGCGATCCTCCTGCCTCCGCCTCCCAGAGTGCTAGGATTAGAGGCTTGAGCCACCGTGCCCGGCCTGTTTTTTGTTTTTAAGAGATGGGGTCTCTCTGTCGCCCAGATTGGAGTGCAGTGCCAGGATCATAGCTTAATGAAGCCTCCAACACCCAGGCTTCGGAGATCCTCCTACAGGCATAGCGGTACTTTCCCGGGTTAATTTTTTTTTTTTTTTTTTGAGACAGGGTCTTGCTCTGTTGCCCAGGCTAGAGTGCCGTGGCATCAGCCTAGCTCACAGCAACCTCAAACTCCTGTGCTCAAGCGATCCTCCTGTCTCAGCCTCTGAGAGTGCTAGGATTACAAGCCTGGCCTAATTTTTTTTTTTTTTTTTTGAGAGATCAACTTGCAGTTGGAAAGTGCACAGGACTGGGAGCTCACTCTTTAATTCTTCAAGGTATTCGATTGACAAAGATTGAATCTATTCAAGGTGTACAAGAGTGATGATTTGACGCACATATACATTGCATAATGATTACCATAAACAGATTAATTCACACATCCATCACCACCCACGCTGTACATTGTTAGATGCCCCAGACTTGTTCATCTTGTAAGACAAAATTTGCACCCTTCAATCAATACTTCTTCCTTTCCCCTTCTCCCTCCAAACCCCTAGCCATCACTGTTCTCTTCTTCGCTTCTTTGAATTTGACTTTTTTAGATTTCACAGATAAGTGAGGCCATAGAGTATTTATCTGTCTGCGTCTGGCTTATTTCGCTAAGCATGATGTCCCCCAGGATCCTGCTGTGTTGTCTCCAAAGGCAGGATCTCCTTTTTAGGGGCTAAATAATATTCTATTGCATGTATATGTGTCTGTGTGTATTTTTTATATACATCACCTTTTTTAGTTCATCTGTCATGGACACTTAGGTTGATTCCATGTCTTGGTTTTGTGAATAATGTCGCAATAAACATAGGAGTGTGGACATCTATTTGGCACACTGATTTCATTTCATTGGCTATATATACCCAGTAGTGAGATTGCTGGATTATATTGTTGTATTTTTAATTTTTTGAGGAGCATCAGGCTGTTTTCCATAATGGCTGTCCTAATTTACATTCCCTTTGACAGTCTACAAGGTTTCCCTTTTCGCCACACCCTAAGGGACACTTATCTCTTCTCATCCTTTTTTTTTTTTTGAGACAGGGTCTTGCTTTCTTGCTCAGGTTAGAGTGCAGTGGCATGATCATAGCTCATATCTACCTCAAATTTCTGAGCTCAAGCGATCCTCCCACCTCAGCCTCCCAAGTAGCTGGGACTACAGGCACCCGCCACCATGCCCGGCTAATTTCTAAAAACTTTTTGTAGAGATGGGGTCTTACTATGTTGCCCAGGCTGGTCTCAAACTCCTGGGCTCAAATGATCTTCACTCCTCGACCTCCCAAAGTGCTGGGATTATAGGTGTGGGCCACTGGGCCGGGCCTGAAAGAATACTTTAGAGTCTGAGGGAATCCATATGAATGTGCCGTCTTTGCTATGATAATTTTATACGTTTTTGAGTATTTGGAAATCACCGAAAAAACTCTACTTTTAGTAATGCCAAACCCAGAACGTAATAGTAGAAACCTTTGGGAGATATTTCAGGTAATGATCATGATACGTATAGCTGCATAGTGCTTTTTGTATACTAGGCATTAAGGGGTAGTTTGGAATATTTTGCCAGACTTCTTTTTGAATTCTGTCCTGGTTATCGCCTTGCTATTTTGGATTTCCTTCAGAGTCCTGTACATCATGCGGATAAGAAAACCAGTAAAAAGTGTGAGTTTTTGTCCCTGTCTCATTCCCAGATGATGGAGCAGGTTTCAAACTCCTGGGATCAAGTGATCTTCCCACCTCAGCCTCCTGATTCGCTGGGACTACAGGTGCAGCCACCACACCGGCTTACCATAAATTTTTAAACAAGTTTACTAAGTCTATCAACTTCCTAGACCAGTGAAGGGATTCGCCAACTTAGTGGGAAAAGTCTGGGGTTTTAGTGCTAGAATGGGGGGAGTTCCAGGTGGTTGTGCTAATTAAAAACTTGCCCTCTCAGGCCTGGTGAGGTGGCTCACGCCTGTAATCCTAGCACTCCGGGAGGCTGAGGCAGGAGGATCGCTCAAGGTCAGGAGTTTGAAACCAGCCGGAGCAAGAGCCCCGTCTCTACTAAAAATAGAAAGAAATTAATTGGCCAATTAAAAATATACAGAAAAAATTAGCCGGGCATGGTGGCACATGCCTGTAGTCCCAGCTACTCGGGAGGCTGAGGCAGAAGGATCGCTTGAGCCCAGGAGTTGGAGGTTGCTGTGAGCTAGGCTGATGCCAGGGCACTCTAGCCTGGGTAACAGAGTGAGACTCTGTCTCCAAAAAAAAAAAAACTTGCCCTCTCAGCAGGGTGTGGTGACTGGAACCTGTAATCCCCCTGTTGTAATTGGGAGGCTGAAGCAGGAGGGCTGCTCGAGCCCAGGAGATTGAGACCAGCCTGTGCAACATGGTGAAATCCTGCCTCAAATTTTAAAAAAATTTTAAGTTAAAAATAAATAAATACTTCTCCACTCCCACTGCTTCATTTGACTAGCAAAAAATAATAATAATAAATAAACAAACACTTGCACTCTGGATAAAGTGAAGGAGTTGTGTAAGACAGGTCCCTTGGTTATTGGTCAAAAAGGATCTTTAGTTTGGGGCCAGCAAGGCTCTGTCATTCCAGGTCACTCAAAGTTCCTAGATGCTTATCAAATTCATCCGGAGAAGGCCAGTGGTGATGTCGCTATTGCAACTAGAGACCTTTCTGTACGCTGTCTCCAAGCCCACTGCCCTCGCCCGCTCCCTTCCAGCTTCAACGGCCTGACAGCCTCCCCTCCTTCAAACCTCCGGGAATCATCCCTTATCGGAACTCCCGTGACCCCAGCACCTTAAACTGCTTTATATTGCCTTGTAACCCTCATCATTGTCTAATACACTATATTTATGTCTCTGTTTGACAATACTGGGCTATACCTGACTTCTGAAAACAGGGATGCCTAAGAAATTCCCTCACCCTTTTGTGTTCAGGAACAACCACCCTTTTCCATACGGTAAGATCCACTGTCCCTAGTCTCATGACTTCTGTAAGACGCCCAGGTATGTCCCTTGTTTACCTGTGGCAAGGACAAACACTGACCTTTGCCCTTTTTTTGTCATTTTTTTATTATTATTTCAGCATATTATGGGGGTACAAACATTACGGTTACGTATTGCCCATGACCCCCTCCCCCCTTTTTTTGTCTTTTTTTTTGAGACAGGGTCTCACTCTGTTGCCCAGGCTAGAGTGCCGTGGCGTCAGCCTAGCTCACAGCAACCTCAAACTCCTGGGCTCAAGCGATCCTTCTGCCTCAGCCTCCAGAGTAGCTGGGACTACAGGCATGCGCCACCATGCCCGGCTAATTTTTTCTATATAGTTGTAGTTGGCCAATTAATTTCTTTCTATTTTTAGCAGAGATGGGGTCTCACTCTTGCTCAGGCTGGTCTCCAACCTGAGCTCAAACGATCCACCCACCTCAGCCTCCCAGAGTGTTAGGATTACAGGCATGAGCCACCACGCCCAGCCTTTTTTTTGTGTGTTTTTTAAAAATTTTTTTTATTGTTTTATTTCTTTTGCATTTTGTTCTACTCCTCCACTGGTTTCTCCTGGGAGCCCTTTATTTTTGTACCTGCTGACAAAGCCAGACACACATCTTGGGATTCCGTGTCCTTTGTCTCAGGAATGCTTAGCAGAGATTAGAACCCTGAGGCTAGCTAGACACATCTTATACATGCTGCTCCTGCTCAGCTGACTGATGGAGATCTTCCCAATCCATCCTCATCTTCTCCTCCCTAAAATATTCCAAGGTGAAATGCTCTTGCCTTCCTAGAGATGCCCTGGTCTTCAGTACTGGAATGTTCACCCTATTGCAATATTCTGAATAACTTCAATCTTTTTATTTGTTTGGTTTTTGTCTTTGACCCTTTCCTTGTTGACTTTCTCCCTACCAATAAGAAAAAGGAAAACTTTATGAGAATAAGGGCTGTGCTGTTTGTTCTGGGTCTTTCAGTACCTAGAAAACAATAGTAGCTCCAAACATTTATGAATTTGGTGACTCGGCCAGAGAAGGGAGAAGAAACGTGCGGTGGGAGTTTCTAAGAGAGGACCTGGAGCCTGGGTGGGTCTTAAATCCTCTCTCTGCTAGAAGCCAACTTCAGAGATGTTG
>CAUYPO010007147.1:0-14712 GCA_963574435.1 Cheirogaleus major
GGACCAAAAGCGCTATCTGCCACAGGGCATCTGGGGTGCTTGGACGCCTGTGTCCCCGGCCCAGTGGGATCTGCACCTGGCAGGGCCCTGGCCTGGGGCGCGTGAAGCCCAGGGGTTCGCTTGGTGCCTCAGTTTCCCATCGTAACTGTGAATGGACACGTGCAGGGACCCTCGCTGAGGGCTCAGACCCTCAGGAATGAAGGTTGGGGTTGCACGGGGGGGAGCCGCTGTGGCTTGTGCAGGTGGCCGCTGCTGTGGGCGCCACAAGGGCATCGGTACCTCGGCAGAGCTCGGGAGGAGTGTGGGTCGTGGCCCCGAGACCACAGCGGTGACAGGGCTGTCCACCGACCGATCTGTGAGTTCTGCCAGGAGGTTGTTGGAGCGGCTTGCGAGGCAGCAGGCGGGGGGCCGGGAAGTGCACCACACTCTCCATCAGGGGCACGACTGACCGGCAGCCCGGGCCACTCCACCGCGTGGGCTGGGCCACGCTTTGCAGGGACAGCCCTAGGAACACAGCCCGTCCCTGTGACACGGGGACTCTGCGAAGGGGCGAACCGGGTGCAGGACCCTCTGTCGGCTGTGTGAGTCCTTCCCGGCTGTGCTGCGGCCCCAGAGCCTCTGCCCCATACTGAGGTGGCCCCTGCACATCCGACCCCGTCCTAGCCTCCGCCTCCCCGAGGCCTGAACTAGCACGTTTCCTCTCTTTTGTTTGAAGGGCGACGTTTTAAACATTAAGTCAGTGACTTTCCTTGTTCAGTGCGTTTGAAGGTCTCTGTGCGCCTGGATGGCTGCCCACGGTGGTGCTGGCGCTGTCTGGGGACTGGGGGCGGAGGTCCTCACAGCCGGGGGCAGGAGAGAGATTCACCCTGAGTTCACGAGTCCAGTTTGGGATCCAGCATCCGGCATGGGGGGAGGGCCGTGGAGCAGCAGCCGCAGAGTCCTGGTGTGGGGGAGGCCGTGGCGAGGCTCCGGGTGTAGGAAGCCCCGACCTCACTGCTGTGAGGGGCTGGAATGTGCCCCTTCCCCGCCGGCTGTCCCAGCTCTGCCCTCACTGGCCCCTCGAAGGCAGGCGGGAGGCAGACAGCCCCGTCCTGCACGTCCAGCCCAGCCCCTGCCCGGCTCCCCAGCTGAACGAATTTTTTAGGAGGGTGGGGAATTTCTAGCCCAGAGACATTCTCAAAGGGCTGCCGGATGGGAGAGCTTAGAAACCGTTCTTCAGATTACTCTTTGGCTCAAAATCCTCTCCCCAGACTGCACTGTGAGCCGCAGAGTCCTGTGAATCACACGCTCTCAGCCGGTGTGCGGCTGGTGCTCGGTGAGATAAGATTGTAGAGAGAGCAGTAAGAACTTTCGAGAGTCTGTGCTTTCCTTCCACCCGACAGAGGCCCAGAGTGGTCGAACAACTGCCGAAGGCGGCACAGCAGTGCTTGGGGAACAAGGGCCGCAATCACAGGGACTGCCAGGGCACTTGGCGATTTCACAGACATTCAGTGTTTTGTTTCCTTTGGGTGTCGGAATCAGATAACATACATGTTGAATCGTCTTTGCTGCGCAGCGCCCAGGCGGGGAGCAGCGACCCACGTGGCCTGCGTGGGGAGGCGTGTAGCGGCCACCCAGCGTGTCTGCCGGAGATGGGCCCTGAGCTATCGAGGGCAAGACCTGGTCTTCCTCAACCTGACTCCCGCCCCTGCGCACCGGGCCTTGTTCTCGGTGGGTGTGAACAGCCCTTTGGTGAACTAATGAACCAAGGGGGGATTCAGCTGCTACGCTGCGTGTGTCCGGGAAGTTCCTGTATTGTCAGCATGTTTGGGATTCAAAACCCTGGTACAAATGTGCAAGTCTTTGTTTAGAACAAAACTAGAGCAAAGCGGCAGACACAGGATCGGTGGAGCAGCCAGTTCCTGGGCCCTGGGGCCCCCAGGCTGTGCCCACCAGCCGTGTAGCTCAGGGGCGCAGGGCACAGGCCGGGCGCCTCTTTCGGGCTTTGCTGCCTTCCCTCTGCTGCTCCGAGAGAAGGCGGATGAGGGCACAGCCCCGTCCCAGAGACCACGCTCTGTCCTTTTTAGAGACAAGGAATCTTCAGCGCGAAGTGGAAAGAGCTGTTTGTTGTTTTTGTTTCCTTTCCCCCAGCGGAGGTCCTGGAGAGCCTGCTCTGCTGGGTTTGGGGCAGCGGCCTGGCGCTGTCTCCGTGGAGCCCTGGGGGGCTGCTCCAGCGCCGGTGGGGGGAGTGGGGAGGAGAGTGGAGCAGGAGCCCTGCCCTCCCAGCCCCAAGTGTCTGCTGGAAACACGGTGCTGGCAGCCAGGTGACACAGCTGTGTTTGTTTCCATGTTACCAGAGAAACGAGAGGGAAAAGTGAAAAATGAAGTTTCCACAAAAATCCAAACTGACTTCAAAAGCATCTGTGCGCAGGGAGCAAGGAACGCTCCGGCCCGCGCAGACGCAGATGCGCTGTTGCGCTTGGCGGCCCCGCCCGCCCACGCCAGGCGCGCGCTCACACCCGAGGTGGGGAGGGGTCGGTTTTTCCATGGGGGGGTGGGGGCGGCTGCGCCTCCGCCCGGGCCAGGGGTGGTGCCACCGCGCGGAGTGGCTCTGGGCCAGGTCCGGAGACGTACACTGCGCCGACTGTTAGCGCTGGATCAGGGGGTGAGTTGAACAAAACTACGGGCTGGTCTGCATTACCGAGTGGTTATAAATAGGAGGGAGGAAGCGCTGAGCGCATTAATCACCCGGAACGGGGCGGAAAGGAGGAGGCGGCGAAGATGCAGAAAAAGTGGCACCAAAGGCAGCGGCCGGCGGCTCCCGTCCGTCCCACGGGACCCAAGTTGGCCCTTCTGCAGACCCGGGTCTTTCCGGAGCAGAGGAGGTGCCAAGCGCTGCCAACACCCCGCCCAGCACAGGGTGCGGCGAGGCCGCAGCGGTCCCCTGGGCAGGCTGGACGCCCGAGCCTCAGCGTGGAGTTTTCCAAGACGGCCAGTGCCACGGTCCACGCCACCCACGGGAGCGCCCTCGAGTGACAGACACAGCGCTTGGCCCACGGCGCTGCCCCCCCCACCCCCCGGCGCTGGACGGAGCTCACTGAACCTCCCCTGGGTCCGAGGGCTGCTTGACCCACGCATCGTTCTGTGCTTGAATAAACTGCGATAGTTAATTTGTTTCAAGTTTGTTTTTTTTAAAACACCGCTTGAGGCCTGCAGTTTGGCAGGTGAGTGTCGGCCGGGGTGTCTCTTTCCCTGAGTCCCCGGCCAAGCCCCAAGCTCAGCACGGAGAGTCTCCGCGCACACACCCCGTCTCTCTCTCCTTCCTTCCCTCCTGAGATAAAATTCATGTAACACAAAATTTATCATTCTAATTGCTTTAAAGTTGTGCGATTCAGTAGCATTCAGCACATGCACAGTGCTGTGTGACCCCCGCTACGTGGTTCGGGCCTGTTAGCACCCACAGGAGACCCGTGCTCATTGGGTGGAAGCTCCCGCCCCCAAATTGCTCAGGCCCTGCACCCACTGATCTGCGTCTGTGTCCCAGCTGCGCCTGTTCTGGACGAGCCGTGCACACGGGCTCCTGCGGGAGGTGGTTCTCTGTGTCCGGATTCTTCCACGCGGCAAGATGTGCTCGGGGTTCGTCCGTGTGGCAGCGCGTGTCAGCACTTGCTCCCTTTTGAAGGCTGAATAGTGCTCCCCAGTGTGACCGACCTCGATCTGTTGGGATCGTCCCCCCCTTGGCTGCTGCCGCCACCCTGCCTCTGGGGGTCTTGCGGAGCCAGCTTGTGTGACGGAAGAGACTTGGGGGGTCACCGATGCCAGCCAGGCTGCCAGAGGCCGCCAGGACCCGCGGCACCCACTGCGGGGTCTGCCGCCAGCCAGCAGAACAGGACTCCCGATGCCACCGAGCACCTGGGCTCTGGCCTCAGATCCGCGTGACTCCGGCAGGGTGGGGCTTCCTCCTGTGGGTACAGGTGACTTGGACAGGTGTTCGCCTCCACGGGGGAGGAGGTCCTGGCTTCTCTTCAGGTGGGATCCCAGCCTGCCCTGCCTCTTCTTGGGCGTATCTGGAGGAGCCCTGAGGGCTGTAGGCTCCTCGCCTTGGCTGAGCGAGCTGTTAATCAGTCTGGCCTGAGCCGCCCGTGCATGGTGAGCTGCATTCTGACCCAGTGTGCAAACACTCTGCAGCCTCACTAAGGGTGTGCAAGATGGTCCCTGACTTACAACTCTTTGAGTCTACAGTGTGTTTATCCTGGTATTAAGTGCATTTTTGACTTACCATACGTTTACCAGAACAGAACCCTATCTCAAGTTGAGGAACATCTATCTGTATTCTTATAACAGGTGGCTGAGTCTCAGCCAATCACAGCAGCTGAGTCTCAGCCAATCACCAGCTGCCAACTGATGAAACCACGCCCACACGAGGCAGCTGCAGCCAATCACCTGCCCTGCTCTGCCTTTAGCTGCTGCCCCCCACGGCGCTGGGCGGAGCTCACTGAACCTCCCCTGGGTCCGAGTGCTGCTTGACCCACCAGTAGTTCTGTGCTTGAATAAAGTGCGATAGTTAATTTGTTTCAAGTTTGTTTTTTTTTAAAACACCGCTTGAGGCCTGCAGTTTGGCAGGTGAGTGTCCGCCGGGGTGTCTCTTTCCCTGAGTCCCCGGCCAAGCCGCTGGCCACCCTGCTCGGGAGTCCCAGAGCCGGGGGATCACGACGGTGGAGGCAGAGCAGCCTGGGTTGCAGATTGTTGCTGGGCCTTTTGTGGCTCATAAATGAAGAAGAGTGAGATGGCCACGGGAGCCACAGCAGACGAGAAAACCCGTGAAGCCGCGCTTGCCAGGGCTAGGCACCTGCACTTGCATGTCTGTCCCACCTGCTCTGTGCGGAAGGAGCCGGAGCCCTGAAGAGCGGGACCCCGTGTCCCAAGAGCCCGAGTGATTCCGAGAGCTTGCATCCTGCTCACGGCTCGAGGAGGAACGAGTCGCACAGACAGCCCAGTGAGGATTCACACTCCCAAATCACGCTCCTCTTCGTTCTCCTTTTTCTTCTTTTGCGGACGGTGCTTGGCAGGGTGGGCGAGGAGGGGACCGAGGAAGGCGGGCGCCACTCGGCAGAGCCTGACGCAGCCCGACCACCGCCGTGTTTCCGGCAGCCCTGTCTGCAGGGCCAGGCCTGCCGACCAGACCGGAGACCTCGCGCTTCTCCGCTCCCTGCGGGGCTGAGCAAGCCCACTTCAAACTCAGTTCTCAGAACACGCACCCTTCCGGAAAGCCAGAACCCAAGCGCACGCTGTATGCGAGGAGGCAGCCACTGCAGCCGGGAGTTAGAGAAATTCCTTCCTGATTTGGAGAAAATGTAAGAACGGCTTGGGACAGCCAAGCAGGGGTCCCGTATGGAGCCTCACGTGGTGCGCGAAGGGAAAAAGTGGAGTGAGGGCGAGACACCTCCACCGAGGCAGGGTCTACACCGGCAGCAGTCGGGCGGCTCAAGGCAGCCCTTCCCAGCCTTTTTGGCACCAGGGACCCATTTCATGGAAGACAGTTTTTCCACGGATGAGGGTGGGGAATGGTTTCGGGATGATTCAAGCACATTATATTTATCGTGCACTTGATTTCTATCATTGTTACATTGTAATATGTGATGAAATAATTCCACAACTTGCCATAATGCAGCACCCGTGGGAGCCCTGGGCTTGTTTCATGAAACTAGATGGTCCCATCTGACAGGAGGCGGAGCTCAGGCGGTGATGCAGGTGATGAGGAGTGGCCGTAAACACTGATGAGGCCTTGCTCACCCTCCGCTCACAGCCTGCTGTGCAGCCGGGTCTGGGTCCCTAACAGGCCACGGACTGGTACTGGTCCACGGCCCAGGGGTTGGGGACCGCAGGCTTAAGGGACAGCTCTGAGATGGAGCCTAGGGACTCCAGGACTATGGTGGCAGCAGGACAGAGCTAAGTCAGGGAGGAGGGAGAGGACGGCATGGAGCACAGCATATGGGGAGCAGCTTCCTCCCACAGCACCCCGAGTCTGGGAGTCGGTGAGGGGCTGTCCCTGGACTTTCCCTGTCAAAGTGGGCGCTCCCCAGGCGTGGTGCACAGAACCCTCCCTAGTCTCCGTGTCCTCCTGATGCCTGAGACGCAGGCCCCACTGCCTCCACCCACCCCAGCCTCAACCACCTTTCCAGACCTGGAAATGACTCTTCAGGAAAATGTTTCCTGATTTAATCCAAACTTATATGGCCAGTTCCCAACTTAGAGATGTGCGTGGGTCTGGCAAGCGGATTCACAAACGCCAGTGAGCGTCTATTTCGGCTCGGGTTAGACTGACCTGACTTTCTCAGCTGTCTCCACTGAGATGGGCCATCCCGTCCCTGTTGAGTCAGAGCCGAGACTTCCCACTGGAAAACCCTGGAGGACCCGGGCCGCGGGGGCGGGCGGGGCTGTGCCTCGGAATGACTCACTGTGGGCAGCCCATGACCCATTTTCCACTGTGAGTTTGGCCGGGAGGTTCTCATGAAGCTTCTGTTTCACTGTGGTCACCTCTCCCTGGAGAGGCCCAGTGAGGCCAGTCTCAGGGAACATGGGGCTTCACGGAGACACTTTTCAGGGTGGACAGAAGGGACTGGGAGGGGGAGAAGCAGGTCCCGCAGCACCGTGGTGTCCCCTGGGTTGACTTTCTCCTCCAAATGCAGACAGTCCGCGTCCTTACAGAACTGCAAGTCCCGTGACATGTGTCATGTTGGGGCATGGAGGCCGGAGTGCTGAGTCCAGGGTCCACAGCACCCTCCTCCCAAGCAGGTGGCTGGACCACAGGGAAAACTCGGCGTGTCCTCGCTCACGGGGTCACCTGACAGTGAACTCTTCAGCGTGGCCCACTCACCTTTAACCCTGTAGCCTCCGGGACTTGTCAGGGGAAGGGGCTCAGCTCCCTGTGACTGGAGGGCGGGGTGGGGAGCTCGGTGTGCAGTTGAGCACCATGAAGCTCTCCCTCTAATTAGAAATAGAAAACATTCTGCTACTGGTTCAAAGTCAGGAGCAGGGACAGACAACCCTGCCGCACGAATACAGGAATAACAGTAACCTTCTGGTCTCTTGAGATGGCTACAAGTGAGAAAATGCAATGGGAGAGGAAGGAGCACACAGCCTGGCCACACAGACCCAGAGGATGGGGCGCTCAGGTCAGTGTCCACGTGCTGGTGTCCTGCTCATGACCTCTGGTTGTTTAAAACGTAGACACAGGGACGATGAGTGACGAGCCCTGTCAGGACCACACTGGGGTGTTGTGACACCAGCTGCCCCATGGGTTTTAGGGCTGTGGATCTGTGGATCTGTGGACATGTGGACATGTGGATGTGTGGACCTGTGCACCTGTGGACATTTGGCCCATGGATCTGTGGACCTGTGGACATGTGGGTCTGTGGACCTGTGGACATGTGGGTCTGTGGACCTGTGGACATGTGGGTCTGTGGACTTGTGGATCTGTGGGCCTGTGGACATATAGATCTATGGATCTCTTGATCTGTGGACATGTATATTTGTGGACATGTGGGTCTGTGGATCTGTGGACTTGTGGACCTGTGGATCTGTGGACATGTGGACCCATGGACCTATGGACCTGTCGACCTGTGGATCTGTGGGCCTGTGGATCTGTGGCTCTGTGGACATGTGGGTCTATGGATCTTTGGACATGTAGATCTGTAGATCTGTGGACATGTGGGTCTGTGGACCTGTGGACATATTGATCTGTGGACAGGTGGACCTGTGGACCTGTGGGTTTGCATTTGACATCACTGTTCATTCAGGGCTAAGATTCTGTGAAGTTCCATGTTGGCTTGCAGACTCTGCCTAGGAGTGATGCACATAATCTCCGCTCAGTAGGAGGATAACTGAGGAGGGAACAGCTTTCACGTTCTGCAGGACGTAGCAGTCTTGTCTCGAGTGCCGCAACCTCATTCCAGAAAGTTTCCTGATGCCTTGTCACCATGCTCCCCGACACCCTCCTTGGTTGACCTCACCATTCACTGCTGGAGAGAATCTCTGTCATGTCTTCATCCTACATTTGGAGAGAGGCATGATTTTAACTTTTTGAAAAGTTTCCTTTGACACTGAAGATGTGCAAGTCCATGTGCAGCCTCTGAAGCCAACTGGGAACATGGTGAGACACGTCACTTGCTCTTTGAGGCACGAGAGCTCTGGCACAGCCCGCAGAGGAGATGAGTCCGTGTGCTTCCATGTGGGCATCTTCCAGCATGGAGAGGCCTGCCCAGGCTGTGACAACAGTCAGCCCTGTCTCCCTGGGTCCACCAGGAAAGCCCCGCCAGACACAGGAAGGGCGTGTTCTTTCTGGGAAGGGTACACGTTCTTTCTGGGCACAGAAGTAAATTTCTTAAAGGGAGATGTGGAATAAAGCTCAAAAACACACAATTTAACACCCCCTCCTTTCCTCCCTCCCTCCCTTCCTCTGGACGTCCAGCATGGCGTGGAAAACAGTCCCGGCTCTCCTGGGGGTTGCAGTCTGGGTGGCACAACAGTGAGGCCACGGCACAGAGGGAGAAGCTGTTATTTAGGAATTGGCTGCACTTGCTGGGGTCCCCTTCCCGGGGCTTCAGGTTGTGGAAGTTCAGCGTCTGCCCCATTAGCACCTGCAGCCTCTCTGGGAGGGAGGCGCGTGGCCAGGGAGAAGTGGGCCTTGTGGCCGCACCCAGCTGCAGGTTGCTGAGCTGTCCCTGAGGGGCTGGGTCCTTTAGGGAAGATGGGGACGCAGTTTTCTGGATTTGAAGGAGGCCCAGGGACATGGAAGCGGGGTTGTAGGAATGCCACGGGCGCCCAGGGACCTGGAGTCAATTCCGGGTTGTGTCCACCATGGCCACCCCAGCCAGGGACCAGTACGGGACTCCCCACCCTCCCCTGTCAGCCCCCCTCGATAGGCAGGGGAGCCCAGTGAGATTAAGGTGTCTTGGGCATCAGGCATGGAAGGAGTGCAGAACACCTGGGCGGTGAGGACCACCGGCTGTGGTGGGGGGCGCTGTCCCTCCGCCGGCGTGTACTATGGTGGTGTGAGGCAGGCGGGGCGCAGCGAGGGGTCGACCCCTGTGGCCTGCTTGCGTCTCAGCTCTGCCTCCAGGCCCTGACTCTGCTCTCGAGAGAAGCTCTGGGACACGGCTGGTCACTTAGCTGTCCCATCTGCGAGCCCAAACTGGAAACCAAATTCTAACCATAAATGGAAACATTCGAAGGGCCACAGACAGTTGCCAAACGACTTGGGGGATGACTCAGCGTCCGGGGAAGAAAAGACGTTTCGTGGTCCCGAGTGCCAGCTCCTGGGGGGTGGGGGCGCGGGGGAGGGGGACCTCAGGACGGGCGCGCCGTGCAGCTGTGGAGCTCCACGAATCGGTGGCGGTGGCTGTGACTCACTCGCACGACTGCCCAGAAAGTGCCTTCTAGCAAAAGGCTGGACGAGAAGACTCTCGGTTGGTGAAAGGACATCTCAAGTCTGACCTCCCTGAAGTCAGTTGAACGTTAGTGAGAAACGACCTTCTTTCCAAAGGCCAGGGCTGAGGGATGTTGGCAAAGGTCGAAGGGGAGCTGTTTCCACGTCCACGTGGACGTAGCGGGTTTGTGTGATGTACGCGGCAAACAACCGGGGTCCTCAGGTCTGGTTGCCGTGGTAAAAAACAAGCAGGAGAGAGAATTATTTAGTGTCTTCCTAAAAAGTTTTCAATCTAGTGCTATGTGAGCTCAGTTTTCTTTTTTTTAGTTTAAAATGTTGCTTTCTTTCTTTTCTGTTTGTTTCCCATCTCTTCCACCTTTCTGCTTAAAGCTCCCCGTGCCACACCACAAGGGTGACAAAAAGAAACAGCCACCCAGGGGCCCCGACAAAGGGGACTAAGGGCAAGGGAGGGACCCCGAGACTGACGGGAGGGATGTGCCTGGTCCCTGCGGAAGGACGGAAGAGGGGAGTTTCTGGGCATCTGCGGCCGATGCCTGTCAGGAAATTGGGGTCCCCAATCGGTGTGGGTGGCTCTGCCCTGGGGTCAGGGGCTCCCTGGGGTCAAGGGCACCTTGGCACTTCAGCCCTTCAGAGACTCAAAGTGGAGGGTAGGGGGCACTCAGCGCGACCCCCATTGCAGAGTGGAGACCCCCCAAGCTCTCCCGCAGGGACACAGGTAACGGCGCCGGCTCCCGACTCGACACCCAGCTCGAGCTCCGGCACCCACGTCGCGGGTACGCGGCTGTTCCCGCCGCCTTCCGTTAGGCGCCCCGCGGCTGGGCTCCGGCCGTGCAGTGTGGCCGAGGGGGCTGACGCCTCTCCCACGAACGCCTCCGCGCGGGCTCCACTCTCTTCCCGGTCGCCCCCGCCCAGCCCCAGGCTGCTGCGAAGGCCCAGGAGGCGCGAGCTGGGCCGAGGCCGTGGGGCTGTGGACCGTTCTGGATCCCGGTGTGAGCGCGAGCGAGAGCCCGTCCCCGCCCGCGGCTCCACCCCGCACGCGCTCAGGCGCTGAGACGGGCGTGTCCACACCTGCTCCCCGCTGTCCCTGGCTCTCCGCGCTGCCTCCTGGCTCTGCACGTGGCCGTCCCCAGCGCTCCCCGGCGGGGCTAGGGGCTGCGGAGGACGCTCTCGGAGCACGTTAGGTGTGAACGTGCAGAAGGGGACCGACCCTCCTGCCAGGGTCCAGGTCATCACGTGGGAATCTCAGGCTTGGAACTGAGCACCGAATAGGGACCAACCGGCCCGCGGGGCAGGGAGGGCGCTGGGGGGCAAGGAGGGCGCTGGGGCGCAGGGTGGGCCCAGCCACTGGCTGGAGAGGCCAGGACAGATCTGCAGGGCTGGGTCCTTCTTCCGTGTGTCCCCACTGGGCCTGGAGAACAGGTGCTGGACGGTGCGGTCGGGTCACAGAACGCCCTCTGCGCACCGGCCACGTGGAGGCATCCAGAGCTGCGGGAGCCTGTTTCCCAGGTCGGAGCCGGCAGACCCTGGCACGTTAGCCGGAGGAGCAGAGCTGGTCAAGGTGGTGAACTCCCGGGTGGGGGGGTCGGGTGGGGGCTGGGCTGTAGCAGGGGCAAGGCCAGCCCAGGACGAGGACAGCTCCCCCTGCGGGCCTCCCCCCACCTGGTGTGGGACTTGTGGCTGGCTGGGGCCCCCCACGGTCACCTTCTTTTGAAAAATGAACATGGTCGTCCACCTCACCCAGCAAAACTTCTTCCGGCCAAGCAGACGTCCCCTCCCCTGGGACAGGTCTGTCCAGGTCCAAGCTCTCGTCTTGGATTGAGCAGGTCTCTGGCTGGAAACATCTCCGTGCTTGAAAAAAGGGTAGAACAACAGGGGGGAATAACAGACCTGCAGGGCGGGTGAAAAGACAAATGAGGAAGTTACCCCCACGGGGAGGGGCCGCAGGCCATCATGCAAAAAGCACATGGGATGAACCATTGTTGAAGGAGATGCTAGAGTTTGCAACGACCTGAACTGGCCTTGGAGTTTCTGTTTCGTCTTTCTCCTAAAACCCCCAATAAATGGCTGCAAAATGCACCAGGTCACGGGGGAGGCGAAGTCAGGCTCTGGGCGACTCTTCCCGGGGCTGCTCCTGACCGTCGGGGCGTTTGGGGGGACATCTCCTCTCTCACGTTTTCTGTGGGTCTGGGTCTGTGGTGTCGATTATGCAAGACATTTCCCATTTTTGGCCGAGGAAGTCACTCAAGGGGTTTGGAAAGGAGCTTTGCACAGATGTGGCCGGCTGGGCTGGCGAGAGGCCCGGGGCCCCGGCTCACAGTCCTGCGGGCAGAGAAGACACTGCGCCAGCCAACGCCTCTCTCTGGGAATCTGCCTTTGGAGCCGGAAGCCTTTCCGGAAGGCCCAGTCATTCTCCCATCGCTGTTTCCCGATCGGTGCCAGGCGAGGAGGCCACAGTGGCCCCTATGTGGGGCTGTGCCTGGCGCTGAGCCGTGGGGGGCAGAGAGTCCCTTCCACGGAGTTGGTCAACAGGGCTGTGGGCGGGTGGCATCTGGGGGCCACGAGTCACAGCAAGTCTGGCGAGGATGTCAGGGACCTAGGAGGAGAGTTTAAAAATCAGCTTCCAAGAGGTACAATTCCCATACAAGAAAATGCATCCATATTAGGTATACAGTTTGACGAACTTGGGAAAATTTATTCCACCCTGTGACTATCAGCACAGTCAAGAAAGAGAGCACGTCCGTGATCCCAGGAAGGTCCTCCTACCCTTTTCCAATGAACTGCCCCTGCCCCGAGCAATCACTGACCCGCACTTTGCAATCACAGGTGAGCGTTTCGTGTTGAGTTCACGCCTGTGCAGTAGATGACATGCCCCTCTGGCCCCTGCATCCTGCCTTTGAGACAAGTCCAGCACGAGCGCCACGGTGTCACTACCCCACGGCTCGCTCGTTCATTCCCCTGTTGGTGGGCATTTCCCGTCCACGAGTTGGGCGATCCCAGTTTGGGGTCACTGCTGTGAACTTAGCTCGAGCCTCCATGTGGATGTCTCTCTGTCTCTTGTGTGTGAACACGCAGCACCTACGGCCAGGCTCTGCGGCGAGGGCGGGTTCACCTCCCTAAGAATCCGCCGGCTTCCCACGAGGTCGCCCACTTTGCCCCACCAGCAGCGTGGCAGCTCCGTCCACCCACGTGGTGGTGTCTGCTCACGCTCTACTCTGGCCACACCCATTCTTCTTGGCAAAGTGTCTCTTCTATTTGTTTCCTCCCATTTATTTATTTTTTTTTTTAACTTTTCGAAATAATTTTAGATCTCACAGAAAAGCTGCAAAGAAAGTACTGAATTCCCACGCACTTGTCACCCACTTTTTCCAATAATAAACCACACGACATCATCAAAGTCAAAACAGATCAAAACCAAGAAACTGACACCAGTACCAAACTATTAACTGAACTGCAGATCTTGTCCGGATTTTGTCAGTTTTTTACATGCATTTTTTTTGTGTGTGTGTATAGTTCACAAAGTTAAAGATTGGCTTGACCATGGCTACGATCAGGACACGTGACTCATTCATCACTTTATAGTCATGTTCTGCCCCGAACCCTGACCCCTGGCAGCCACTTATCTGTTCTCTGTCTCTGTAATTTTATTTAAAGAATATCATGTAAAAGCAACCATATAGTGTGTAGGCTTTTGAGGTTGACTTTTTTCATTCGGTGTAATACATCCAGGTTGAGGATCCATCCAGGTTGTCATGGGTGACCGCTGGTTCCTTCACCTTGCTGAGTGGTGTCTGCCGTGTGGACTCACAATGGCTCACTCGCCCACATATCTGCAGAAGGACGTTTGCCTTCGGGAATCACCCCACCCGGCCGTGGTTCCAGTCCTCTTTGTATACTGCTATATTGATTTGCTAATGTTGGTTGCTGATTTTTGCAACTTTGTTCATGAGATGTATTAGTTTTCTTTTTTCTGTGTTGTTTTTGTCTGGTTTTGGTTTCGGGGCAATATGGGTCTCATAGATCACACTAAGTGTTCCCTCTTCTATTTTCTGGAAGGTATTAGGTAGAGTTGGTGTTATTTCCTCTTCCAATGCTAAAATTCACCAGATGTGGAACCATCTGGGCCTGGATATTTCTTTTATGGAAGGTATTTTAACTACAAATTCCATTTCTTTAGGGGTTAGAGAACCACTCAGATTATGTGTTCCATCTCAGGCAGGTTTGGGTAGCTTGTGTTTTTGAGGAATTGGTTCATTTTACCTAATGAATTTCTGTGTGTAGATTTCCTCCTCACATCCCAGTTTCCTTTTAATGTCTGCAAGGCCTGCAATTTTTATATCCCTTCTTTCATTCCTGATTTTGCTTATTGTCTTCTCTCATTTTTTCTGTTTTGCTGAAGTTTTATTAATTTTATTAATTGTCTCAAAGAGCCATGTTTGTTTCCATGGATTCCTCCGTCATGTACATTTTGTTGATGGCTGCTCTTACCTTCCCCCCTTTCCCACTTGCTTTGGATTTGCTTCGCTCTTTCAAAACAGTTTCTCAAGGTAGAAGCTTGGTTTACTCTTTTGAGGTCTTTCTTCTTTTGTGATATAAACACGTAGTGCTGTACTTTCCAAGTATTGCTTTAATTGCATGCTACAGATTTTGACATGTTGTATTTTCACTTTTGTTCAGTTAAATATTGTTTTTAAATTCCCTGGGGACATTCTCTTTGTGGATTATTTGAAAGTATGTTGCTTAACTCTTAAGCGTCCATTATGGTTGAAGAACATACTTTACATAATTCAATTCTTTTGAGTTTGTTTAAGATTTTCAGTGAGCTTGGGTCAAGGTTCCAAGTGCACGTGAGACACATTTGTGTTGGGCTCTGCTTGGGTGGAGTGTTCTGTAAATGTCAATTAGATCAAGTTGGTTAGTGGTGACATTCGGTTCTTCTACATCCTTGTTGATTTTCTGTCTATTTATCCTGGGAGAGAAGTGTTGACATCTCCAACTACAATTCCGGATTTGTCCAGTTCTCCATCCATGTCTGTCTGCGTGGATTTTGCTTCCTGCGTTGTGAAGCCATGTGGTTAGTTGCACATACATTTCCGGTCATCCCATCTTCTTGGTGAATGGACCCTGCTGCCACCATGTGCTGAGACACTGTTGGACAGACACTGCTCCTGGCTGCCAGAGCCACACACGTGGCTTGGACGGGCTGGGTCTGGGATGCCCCCTTCTCTCCACTGGCCTGCGGGGAGTCAACTTTAAACAGATGAGGTCTGTGGGTGTGACGGTGGCCA
>CAUYPO010007148.1:0-35965 GCA_963574435.1 Cheirogaleus major
TTTTTCTATATATTTTTTTAGCTGGCCAATTAATTTCTTTCTATTTTTAGTAGAGACGGGGTCTCGCTCTTGCTCAGGCTGGTTTCGAACTCCTGACCTTGAGCAATCCTCCTGCCTCGGCCTCCCAGAGTGCTAGGATTACAGGCGTGAGCCACCGCGCCCGGCCCACCCTGGCATTCTTAAGCCCCCTCTATCACTTTGGGTTTTATCCAGCCTGCGTCACACACTGACCACAGACTCCTGGGGTCACGCTTTTTTTTTGCTGTATTAATCCAATACACTCTTACATCACATTAAGGAAGAAGGAAAATAAAAGCGAATGTCCATAGCATTCTGTGAGGCCTCTCTGTTCCACCTAATCTCCTGTTGCTGTTTTTATTTCACCCTTTAATTGCAGCCTTAAGTTACAGCCCTCCAGCTGATTTCATTTAGCAGAAGCTTGTTGACAAATTCAGATGAACTCACTTCATAAGATTCATGGAGATTGCCTTATATTGAAATATCCTCCCTCCTGTTAAATTATTTATTTCACTCCAAGGCATGCTGACTTCATTTTGTTTCCTCTTTATGGACACAAAATACTGGGTAGCTTAGATTGAGCCTTAGTATGGTCAAGCACCATCTTAAAGGCTTTGCATGCATGGCTTAACTTATTTATACAGATAACCCTCTGGGGGTTGTTATGAAAATTAAGTGCTTAGAAACAGAAAGTGTTCACTAAGCAGGACACGATGACCATTATTAAATCCTCTCAACTGCCTTGTGACTTACTTGTTATCATCCCCATTTTACGGAGGAGAAAGTAAATGCTAAGCAATTCCCCCAAGATCACCTACGTGGCACAGCCAGGACAGGAACCCAGACACCGACTTTAGAGCCTATGTTCTTTACCACCATACTTACGACTTTGATTTGCTAGAAACTTATGAGAGTTTTAGGTAAGACAAGCGATTAAAAAAAAAATTATTTTAGATCCCTAATGGTCTCTAAAATTGGAGAAATAATTGTCATTTAACTTTCTTTGTTTTTTTCTGAAGCAATGACAAATAAATTAACTTATAATTAATACTGTCGTTATCAACATTGAAAAATAGGAAGTAAGGAGCTGACAATCATGATGTTGTAGAAGTTATATGAATATTTTGCCCCCAAATATCTTCTCTTAAAAATGAAACTCTTCTGGTAAAATTATTATTATTATTATTTTATCCTGGTTATCCAGATCACTAGTAACTCTTCCTGCAGGTTGTGGACTGTGGATCCAAGATGTAGCAAGACAAGATCAGTTGATTTGGCTGACTTCATACATGTGAACGGCAAGGTCAGGACTCAAGTTAGATTCTGCAGGGCTATTTCCACCTGTGTGTATTTAGTTGGTACTAAGAAAAACAATGCCACAAAGTGTTATAAGCGAAAGTTAAAAGACTGGCAGGGGAGAGGCTATGTATATTTATGTTGCTTCCAGCTATTGTTCATGTAAGTTTCAGCTATTGTTAATAATAATAACCATAGCAATACTTTTACTTTACCAGATCCCTTGCTCTGAGGATCAAAACACACTTCACAATTCACACCTAGTTCATACACATCTGCTATGGTCTGAATGTTTGTCCCCCCCCAAATCCCTCAAATTCATATGTTGAAACCTAGTCACCAAGGTGATGGTATTAGAAGATGGGACCTCTGGGAGGTGATTAGGTCATGAGGGCTCTGTCATTGAGAATGGGATTAATACCCTTACAAAATAGGCCCCAGAGAGCTGCCTTCTTCTGCCACATGGGACACATGGAAGGTGCCATCTGTGAGGAATGGGTCCTCACCAGACATTGAATCTCTTGGCACTTTGATCTCGGTCTTCCTGGCCTCTCTTACTTATAAATTATCCAGCCTAAGGAATTTTGTTTTAAAATCCCAAATTGACTAAGACAAGGTCCTACTGAATAAGGAACAATTTTTTTTTTTTTTTTTTTACTAATTGAGATACTAAAAGAATTAAATACAGAGCTGAGGTCAAAAAACAATAGGAAGTTAAATTTGGGGAACAAGAAGGCTGTGTGATCCGAAAGCTGAGTCAATAACAAATAGACTATTTAGTGAGTAAATGTTGGAATCAAAATCAATTATGTCCCAGAGGTGAAGTTCAAAGTTTGTCAGTGGATAAACTAAGGCAGGGGAGAAGGTATCCAAGTTCTCAGAGCCAGCATTCTCTTTAAAAACATAGTTTCATTTCGTTTTAGTACTAGAGTTATAGGCAATCAGTTAGAATGGATGGGACGACGAATCAGCCCTTTGGTTTCTCTTAATGTGTATGACTCATGAGAAAAATATTCCTCTGATGAGGAATAAACAACATCTGGCAAAGAGGGTCAGAACTGTCCCCCTGGGTATGATGTGCCATCATGCTCAGAAGAATCTTGTGTTGTGGGGAGTGAAGTTGGGTGCTTGAATTTAAACAGAATAAGCAGAACACAGAACAAAATTTGATGCAAAAATGCAAAAACCTAGATCTTGGCCTAGGAGTGAGAAACTTTTACTCTAAGGTTGTTATTGGGTGAGACAGGTGAGAGGAAGTCCTTCACACCAGATATTTCTGGGTCCTCCTTTCCAAGACTCCATGGTGAGGATTTGCAGGTTTCTCTGCATGGATGACAAATATTTTTAAGGACACTGGAGCTATTTATGCAGAATGTGGACAGCACATTACCCCAACCTCCATAGAATGAGAGAAACAATCGCTACATAATTCTCTGCATGCTGGAAAGCCCTCCTTCCTTTCACCAGGATAATAATTCTGTAAACAGAGCGGAAATGATTGTGGACGACCCCAGACACTTGATAAAACAGGAGTCTCCTATGATGCTCATCTCTGCTTCATCAGACCTGCAATAGCTAAAAAGAAAGAAAGGAAGAGAAAAGAAAATGGAAGAAAGAAATTTCAAGGGAGAAGAGATGTCAGCGAGCCCATCTCTGAGACTCATCCCATGGCTTAGAAGCTGGGATGGATCATGCCCCATTTTTCTCTCCATATATTAACGATGCTGGATACTAAGAAGCACTGTGTAGCTACAGGCATAAGACTGCCCAAATGGCTTGAGGCATTCCTCTACAGTGCTCACGGCACCAGAGACAGCAAAAGTGTTCAGAGATGATATTTTCTCCCCTTTGTGTTTAATATATGTGGGGCTAAAAGGTACACATTGTTCTCTAGAGTGCCAACCACTTGGCAGATGATAGAAAAACCAACACAACAGCCAAATCCCTGCTTTTCAGATTGGGGAATGGTCCAGGGAGCCCCACTGATAGTTAAACACCGATGAGCAGTGCAAGTTAAATGAGCATCTGCGATAGGTACTCTTTGTACAAATTAGTTATTGGTTTTTGCTTTCAAACCACAGAAACAACAGTGTAATCTGCAACAGACCAAACAATGCTGAAATGTACACCTACCTATAAAGCCAAACTTTCCTCTCCCTCCATTCTTCTCTGCCCTCCTTGTACCTATGACGAATGGTTTGGTATGTATTATCTACCATGCTTCATTACAACCAAACATACATATGTGCATTGTATTGAGATTTTTTTTTTCTTTACTCCACATCCAATCCAGCAGGAAATCCTGTTAGCAGTACTTTCAAAATGCATCCAGAATCTGACCACTCACCGCTCCACAGCCACCACCCAGGTCTGAATCTCGCCAGCTCTGGCCTGGATTAATGCAGTAGCCTCCTAAGTGGTCTCCTTGTCCTCTTCAGGATTTTGTAAAACAAAAGATGCGCATCCCTTCCCTGCTTAAATTTTCTAAACAGTCCCATTTGCCTCAAAGCCCAAGTCCTTTTCTACCCCACAGGCCACGCCCCATTGCCTCACCCCACCCCCACCCCCTACTCCTTTCCCCCAACCACAGCCTTCTGCGCCCCACCTGAACTCTGGCTCCTGCTCCTCACACATACCAGGTACGCAGTCCCTGCCAAGGGCCTTTGCCACCACTGGGCCCCTCTGTCTGGAAGTCCCTTCCACAAAGCTCCAAACAACCCTGTCCCCCTCTGCCTTCAACTCTTCAGTCAAATGTCACCTTCTCAGTGTGATCCTCCCTGCACACCCTATTTTCGATTTAAAATGCTGTGCCCGCCCCTCCCCCTTACCCACACTGTACTTTTTTAACAGTGGTTGTGGCTTTCTAACATACTATGTAATTGACTTAATTTACCGTATTTAGCATTTATTGTTCTTCCCCCGGCTAGAATGTATGACATTTTCATCTCTTTGTTCTGTATTTCAAAGTCCTAGATCAGTGCTCTGGAAGATTATAAAAGTTAAATGACCAAAGAAAATTATTTGTTTACATAATTATTGAAAATTACGGCACGATATTCCATAAGTGTGTGTCCCATGACGTATTCACTCTTGATGGGGAATTAAACAAGCACAACAACAAAAGATCCCGACAAAGAAACAAAGTATGTCATGTGGAATAGAACAAGGAAATTGTAGACAGCAGGAGCGCATGCCCCACCCGAAAATAAAACAGGGTCTTATATTTATTTTTCCTCAAGAAGACACCCTAGGGCTTATTTTCAGGGGATGTGTTATTTTTATTAAGTACAGTACAACAATCTACATTTATTCAAATATAGTTAAGTCATCTTCTTCTGGAACATCATCATAACTCTCCAAACCCCGAATTCCATCCTGAATTTCTTGCGACTCTATTTCCTTTAGAACCATTGGCCCCAATCTCTCATGTCAAGCAATAGAGCTCTCATGGGGCAGATGAGAAGGGGTGCTCATCTTTACCGCTCCGCGACGAAATGCATGGGTTGTGCAAATACTCTGCGTAGTCACGCCCATCACTAGGTCTTATTTTCGGGGTAGGGCTTATATTGCACAAATGCTTAGAAATCCTGCTAGGGCTTATTTTATGGGTAGGTCTTATTTTCGGGGAAATACGGTATGTACCGAGTATGAAAAATGCTAACAGTAATGAAATGTAATGTGAAAGATCAAATTTCCTAACCCTATCCAGACACCATTCCCCAGGGGTAACCACGATTTAGTTTGGAATGTAGCCTTAACATATTTTTCTTATGCATTTACAGATGTATATATTGTATAAATAAATATTAAGTGTACCTTTAAAATGTTATGATTTAACCTACATCTATTTTCTGTTTAAAAACTAAGGGTAAAGAATCATGTAATTAGAAACAGTCTGTCACAAGAATTATAATTATGAAACTGGCTTCTGAAAGAAAAAAAGACCTAATTCTTATAATAATAATTTACAATTAAAGGAACTCACTTCATTAAACATTTACTATAATTCCAAGCATTTTGCTTGGCACTTTGCATATTTAATCCTCCCAATATTCCTGTGTGTTAGGCTCTATTTTGAATGCAAGTCTATAAAAAAAAGAATTGGCACATGAATTCAACTGGTTTACTTTCTGTAGCTACTTGGAATATCTTTTTAACCTAAAAAACCCTAAGTTCAATAATCTGGAAGAGATATCAAGTTCTGGTCAAGAATATACAAATTGTATACTCTCTACCTCTTACGAATATCTGAATATCTATCTCTGAGTATCTGTAAATGTAAGAAGTCAAAGAGGTTTCTTTATTGCAGGTCTTTTCAGAGCCTTCAGGAGGCTACTGTTCCCACTGACCCTCTAAGACAGGGATGTAATATGCCACGGTTCTCAAGTTTATTTCACTGGAGAGCCCTTTTTCACAGGGTTCCTAAGAACTTCTCACTGGGTACTGTTCTTGTTCAGAGAATAAAGTAGGAAACACTGCTTCACAGTTTGCCCCATGCTTCAGCTGAAATGTGAGAGTTGACCCTAGATTAAAATGGAAAATCTGATTGTTTTTAAAAAGATCCCAAGAAGTGAGAGACCTGTTTTTATTTTTTAAAAGAATATGTCTAAGAACAATGCTGCAATTTTAAGAATTTCTTAATGACTTGATTTATAAGAAAGGGGAATAGCTATTTCTTTTTCTTTCTCCCTCTCCCAGGCCATCCATTGCAGAGCAATTCTTCCTTGCCAGGACACTCCTTCTGTGAAATTAACCTATACTGCAGAGGTAAATATCACAAATATTAACTGAATTCAATGATCCATATACATAAATATGGTATAAGTGATAGGTTGAGATAATTGAATTTTTAGACCTAGAAATATTTTACTTAATGAAATTTCTACCTGTAATGTGTAAAAAAGAGGCTCTATAGCTCATTCTGAATCTCTGCTATAAAAGCAGTTTTAAATATTATAAGTGTGAAAAAAAATGGGAACCATTCTGATTTTTAAAAAGGAATTCTGGCTTTAAAAGCAAGAATTGATGGACAATTAATTATCTTTTAACTTTTAAAAATAGACATTTGCAGAATTAAAGTTTTTGGGAATATATTCTGTAGCAATATAAACATCTATCTAGGTATTCTAATGGGCCTATATTGCAGACTTGTCTGTATATAATTCCAACTTATTCCTCTTATAGGTACTGCCAATCCTTTTAGGAAAATGTGGACTATAATTAATAAATACACACTATCCCAGAGGCTAGAATTACTTAGACCAAGCCAATAGAATGAGGACCAACCTGTATTTATGGGACTTTCTTGAATCTCCAATCATCTCACAATCAAATTATACCTAGAATAGTGCTAGGATATCATAATACTTGAAAACAGAGAATCCCAGGGTTCTAAAATCTTCTCCACCACTTAATAACTGTGTGACCTTGGGTGAGTCTTATGACCTCACAACCTCAGTTGTCTCATATATATAACATATCATTGCCTAAATGATTGGGGGGAGGCTAAACCAAATTATTTCCTGAATGCTTTTTAGCTTTAGGATCTATGACTGTTGTAACACTGGTTCAAGAGCTCCTAATTCTGTGCCTGTCTCAGTAATAGTTTTGAGTCCTGAGCCTTGCAAGAAGATTCATGGAAGTCTAGCATTTGTTGAAATACATGCTTGCTAGATCACCCATAGTCAGAGGATGGTCCTTTATTCTGGCATTTATTAGAAATACAACTTTCAGGCCAGGCACAGTGGCTCACACCTGTAATCCCAGCACTTTGGGAGGCTGAGGCAGGAAAAGCACTTGAGGTCAGGAGTTCAAGACCAGCCTGAGCAAGAGCAAGTCTACCATCTCTACACAAAATAGAAAAATTAGCCAGGCATGGTAGCGCATGCCTGTAGTCCCAGCTACTTGGGAGGCTGAGGCAGGAAGATCACTTGAGCCCAGGAGGTTGACATTGTAGTGAGCTATGATGACGCCACTGCACTCTACCCAGAGTGACAGAGTAAGACCCTGCCTCAAAAAAAAAGAAAACTTCCAGAATCATGGAGCTAGGATACACACTTAAGCAACCATAAGGTTTGCCCCATAAGGATCTTTTCCATATAGATTTCCAAAGAAAATTATTTCACAGTTTTGGCAATAAGTATAGGTTTTTCACAGTTACTACCCTTAAAAAATTCTGTTTGTAACTCCAAGTGTATGTTTTAAATATAAAATTATTCAAAACTGTATTCTCCATCCTACAATGAGTTTAGCATCCTCTAGAATCTGTTTTGGGGCTGTGGATGGGAGCAAGGGTGTTGGCTACCATTGCCAGGAATGGCACAGAACTCTTCACTTATATTATTTATTCCTTGCAGCAAACCTGTGAAGTTTTACCCTCATGTGATGGGGAAGCTGAGGCTCAGAGAAGTTGGTGGCAGAGCTGGGATTTTAATATAGTTTCTACCAAAATTTTACTTTTAATATGCATGGGTGAAAGGAAAGATAGATATTTCACAGTCGTTTTTAAAGAAGTCAGTTTTACATATCAGTAATTCTGTTTACAAAACTGATATATACATACTTTTTGAGTTCATAGTGTATTTATTATATGGATAATCAAGAAGGGAAAGAAAAGGTTATTTTACATATATAGTTTAAGATACATAGAACCTTTTATTTATAACTAGAAATGACTTTTCTTCTCTATTAGGTATCTGTCCCTAAAGAACTGGTGGCACTTATGAGTGCTATTCGTGATGGAGAAGGACCTGACCCAGATGACCCAAGCAGGAAAATATATAGATTCAGCCAAAAAGTAAGATCATAGAGTCTAGATTTTTGTTTTAGCTGGTGGTGAACTACAAATAGCTTCTACCCATCCAGAGAGCAAAATTGCTTTTGAAATATTTCGGAATTTAGAGAACAGCTTTTGGTTTTGTTTTTTTCATTCTTTTCCTTTTGTGCTTTTTAAAGGATTTTGTTCCACTTACAGAGGGTGTTATATGGAAGAAAGAGGTTGCCGGGTAGACAGAGAAGGGAGCGTGTCTGATTCCATTTCCCCTCATTCCAGTCAGTAGCAGGCAGATTCCTGTTCTTTTATGTCATTGCACTTTTGTCTGCCCTGGTACTACAGTGTGAGCATGTGGCTGTAGAGAGTGTTTCCAAATGGAAGAACTATCTTAGACCAAAAAGTACTCTGTTACAGTCCTGTAAGTTAAAATTTCTATGTAGCTGGTAATTGGACTTGTATCATTGACCTTTAATGAATAATGTGAGTGTGTGTGTATGTTTTTTAATTGACATCACAATGAACAATTTTGCTCCCATCCCAGCTTCTGGAATTTCAAGCTCCCATAACTTTGGCATCCACTTAGGGATTATTTTGTATGTCTCTTGTAATATACCAGTAGTGGTTTAAAACATAAAGGAATAAAAATTAAAAGTAAACATAAAACGATATTTTAAAAACCAAGAGAAAAAAAACAAAGAGGGAAAAGAACAATTGCCTTCTTATAGGTTATTTTTTGAGAAATGCTTAAAATGTACCTTTTAATACTATGTGCAATCATGTTTTTCACATCAGAAGCTTTCGTTTCTAGTGGAATAAAAGGGAAATAGCTATTTTGAAATGCTTTGCATCATAATTTTAAACTATTTGGTAAAAATAAGGACTAGTTGAGAAGTATAAAAGAATAATAATCCATGCTAATATTTGGAGATTTGGAGATTTAATTTTAAATACAAATTGTCTTACTCTGTAACATTTTTGAGTACTAATACAAGCATGTGATGTGTGTGTTTGTTGTTTGTTTGCCCTGTTAGGTTCCGATACCCTGCTACCTGATTGCTTTGGTTGTTGGAGCTTTAGAAAGCAGGTGAGCTTCTGAACAAATTTTAAGGTTTGTGAAAAGGTTAAACCTTAGGCATCAGGATTAATTTGTAGATCATTTGTGTATTTCTCAAAATATCAAGCTGACAGCTCTAGAAAAATTCAAATCTAAATATAAAATATAGGCAACAGATTAATTTTAAATTTAAAAATCTTTATCAGTTATCTACCTTAGATTTTCCAAATATTGTAAAATGAGTATGCTCTTATTTTTAGAGATTTGGATTCTAATGTAAGCTTGAACAAGTCACTTCTCTTAATCTCCATTTCCTCATCCTTGAAATTATAATATCTGCCTTTCCTACCTCATGGGTTGGTATGTGAAACAAATGAGATAAAGTATATGAAAGCACTTGAAAGTCTATAAATATTACAAAAATTTAAGATATTTTGTTAACATTTTATCAAAGCTAAAGTGCCCTTCCTTCTTAATGTTTTGTTTGTTCTTAATTTCTAAGCACACTTAACTATTTTTAATTGTACACTTCAGTAGTGTGTTAAGTATATTCACATTATTGTGAAATAGAGCTTCAGAACCTTTTTTTCTTGCAAAACTGAAACTCTCCAGTCTCCCCAACCCTTAGTTACCACCATTCTACTTTTCTGTTCCTATGAATTTGACTACTTTAGATACCTCACATAAGCAGAATCATACAGTGTGATTTTATCTTTTTGTGACTGGCTTATTTCACTTGGCATAATGTATTCAGGGTTCATCCATGTTGTAGCATTTGACGGGATTTCCTTCCTTTCCTGTTTGGTTCTTCTTATATAAAGAGTGTTTAAACTTTAAGTGCATAACAAAGTTTATATCCACTCCTGTTCTGGAATAATATTTTAGGAGCTGCAACTGGCTTTCTCCAGTTGTGAGATTGAGGAAGGAAACTAGACCCCCAGAAATCTTACCAAAGCCAGTAAGCTCATCTGGGGGCACTTTATGTCTGGTTTTTTGACCCAGACTGTACCTCCTTTGAGAGCTGCATTTCTGTTGCTACACATACAACAGCAGGTTTGCATCTCAGAGAGGCCATTTAACCTCATGCCTTCCCTATACGCACATGGTAAATCTATTCCCACTGTGGGGGTTTGTGTATAAGACTTTAAATCCTTCCTAGAACCAGATGAGTAATTTGCCTTGAATTCTTTTTCATTAAGCTTTTTAATTTTACAGGCAAATTGGCCCAAGAACTTTGGTATGGTCTGAAAAAGAGCAGGTGGAAAAGTCTGCTTATGAATTTTCTGAGGTTGGTCATGTAGTTGTCCTTTTCAATAATTTTGGTAGACAGTAGATTAAAGATTTTGAGTGTGAAATGTGATGGTTTTAAGTGATTTGGTGAAAGAATCAAATTTGCCTTATTTTATGTGTGAGTTTGCAGTTGCTACATTCTTTTCATCATTTTCATTTTTTTTTTTTTTTTTTTTTAGACAGAGTCTCACTATGTTGCCCTGGCTAGAGTGCTGTGGCGTCAGCCTCGCTCACAGCAACCTCAAACTCCTGGGCTCAAGCGATCCTTCTGCCTCAGCCTCCCAAGTAGCTGGGACTACAGGCATGTACCACCATGCCCGGCTAATTTTTTTCTATATTTTAGTTGGCCAATTAATTTCTTTCTATTTTTTAGTAGAGATGGGGTCTCGCTCTTGCTCAGGCTGGTTTCCAACTCCTGAGCTCAAACGATCCGCCCACCTCGGCCTCCCAGAGTGCTAGGATTACAGGAGTGAGCCACCACGCCCGGCCACATTATATTGCCCTTAAAGTGTTGAATCCTGATTTTTTTTTTAACTTAGCACTTAAAAACTTCACTGAGTTTCTTGTTGGCAAAGGTTGTTTTCGTGTTTTACCGACCAGTGTGAAGAACTGTGTAGGATCTGAGATTTTACCCATTAGACTACCCCAGTTTCATACATACTGGCTGAAGAAATGACATGCCTGAGACAAAGGGCTTTATAACTCACCGCACAATAAGAAGCATGAGTATCACGTTTGCACAAGTGACTCTTGCCTCCCAAGTCCCATGGGGGTGACACAGAGGGGGATGGGTAAATGCAGCACACACAATAGGTTTGTGTCACAGATGAGGAACTAAGGAACCTTTAGTTTAGGAATTCATAAATCTTATAGAAGAGCAGCTAGAAAACTTGCTCAAACTGTGCCAAGGGGGAGACATTATCTTTATTATCTTGGTCAGGAAACCAATCTGCTCTCTGGCCTAGAAGGAGATCTTTTCATCTTCAAAATATATCTGCTTTAAAAATATCTTTAAAAAGATATTTAGCAATAAAAGCTAATCAAAACATGCAGAAGTGCAATGGATAATTGTATTCCAACACTATGTACTATTATATATTAAGCTGATGATATCACCATGTAAAGAAAAAGAATAATATAACATGATATTTGATTTTGTATACCTAGTGGGATATATTCCAAGGATAAAAAGTAAACCACGAAGAAATTTCAAACTTCACTTAGTAGTTATTATTAATAAAAATATCTTATATATTCCTTATTGAATTTGAAAATATCAGGATCAATTCATAACTTTTCTCTTGTGTTATAAATATGATTACCCAACATTACTCAACAAAGACAGCCCATGAGCATCTCTAGTGCCAAAAATTGTGGCGATTACTACCATTTCTCAGTAAAATAATCTTGGGACTACTCCAAATATGTATTTTTCTAGATGTATTACAGGAAATGTAAAACATAAAATTGTGACATAACTTTGTGTCAAAAATCAGGGAATCTATCACGGTGTAATGGAGTCATGTGAAAAAGAAACAGGAGCCATCTTGTTTGAATTCACACTGAAATAAATGGCAAGATTTAAAAGAGAAAAAAGAGAAAATAACTGCAAATGATTGGATCACATTGCATGTTTAACATTTCATGAGGTTTCTTAATGATATTTGAACTCATATACTTAGAACACATACATAGCTCATTAGTCACTATTGGAGATTGATTGGATTCCAACTCATTATTCTAAAACACATCTACTAGTAAAAGTAAAGAATCAAGCATTTATCTTGCCTTTCCTATATAAATTGAATTTCATTGTAGAAAAATAGTTGATGTGGGAGAGTTCTTCTTTATAGAATTCTAATTTCAGAGAATAAATGCAGAGGAAAAAATAAAATTAGAACATCACTATTTGGTAATTCCTATTGAAAGAATGGAACTTGGTAATGACCGTCACTGGAAGCCAAAACCAATGGATAAAAGAGTGATGGAGAACTTCATAATGAACCCATCAGGCTGACACCACCTGCTAGAAATCAATCCTAGCATCACTTAAAAATGGGCTATGAGGAGTGGCTCATGATGATGCAATAGAAAATGCACAGCAATATTTGATGTGTTTTTGACTAAAAAAAATGGACCTGAATCTATCAATCCTCTGGATCTCATTCTTTGTTTATAGGAGCTACCAGGTGTGATAGAGCAACAAATTAATGATACTACAAAGAACAATCAACCAAATGTATGTAAAATATCAACAAATCAACCAGTATGTAGAATATCCTATAGCCTAAATAACCTGGCTTCTCCCCAAACTGAATGAACTAAAATTTAAAAAGTTTGAATGGATAATTATTGTTTTAAAATGAAAAAGAGTTATATAAATAAAAAAATAAATGAAATGCATGGACTTTGGGTCTTCATTCAAACAAACTAATTGCCAAAATGAATCTTTAGGCAATAGGGAAAATTTGAATATAATTTGATATGATGATACTTAAGCTATTGCTGACTAATTCGAAGATTACTGAGTGGAAGAAGTTAGATAACATGTTCAATAGATGATTTATAATTGTAAATGTATTTATCATAGGTTGAGATAAAAGTCTTAAACTAAGAATATCCTAATAAAAACAAATTTAAAGGCATGCAATAATGTTCTAAAGAATAGATAGATACATTACCCTGAAACCAGTTATGTTATTGAGTTGGAATTGGTTAAAGGACCAATATCAGCAGACATATTTGGGTATGTTGCCTAGAAAGCTAATGCAATATTATCCTCCATTAATAAATGTGTCTTCTCCAAATGACACATTTAATATTGTTTCATTATACTGTTGTCAGATCATATTAGTAATACTTCCTTGAATAAAAATAGTTGGCTCTGGTCAGGCTGATTTTTCTCACTATCTGCTAAAAGATTTTTGTTCACTTTTTGAAAGTAAGGGTTTCTTAGTGTAGAACTTATTACAATAACTGTTTTTCTTTGTGTGTATGTAAAGTTGTATGAATTTTGGTAAGTGAACCTAATTATGTAATCACCACCATAGTCAATACATGGAGCTGTTTTATTAGTACAAAAACTTTTCCTCAAAATTCTTTTAGCCATACCCCTTTTCCAACTCCAACCTCTGGAATTCAATGATCTGTTTTGTGTCCCTATAGTTTGTATTTCCAAGAATGCTAATGGCATCATAAAGTATGTAGTCTTTTGAATATGGCTTCTTTCACTTATTATAATGAATTGTTACTCAATTTTTTCTTGTTTGCATGTATTAGTAGTTAATTCCCTTTCATTACTGAGCAATATTCCACTATATGGATGTACTGGTTTGTTTAACCATTTGAAATTGAAGGCCATTTGGATGATTTCCAGTTTGGGGCTATCATGAATAAACTCACCATAAACATTCAGGTCTTTGTGGAAACATAAATTTTATTTTGTCTAAGATAAATACCCAACAGTGGGATTATTAGGTCATATGCTAAATACAGATTTAATTTTACAAATAATTGGCAAACTTGTGCAAAGTAGGTGTACCATTTTGGATTCTCACTAGCAATGTATGAAGGTTCCATTTGTTCCACATCATTGTTAGCATTGCTTTTGTCAGTTTCTTTGATTTTAGTCATTCTATTTGGGGTGCATGAGATCTGATTGTAATTTATTAGTATTCCCTAATGACTGATGATATTGATTGAGCCTGTTTTCATTGCTTATTTACCATGTGTATATGTTCTTCTGTGATGTCTGTTCAAATCTTTTGCCCAATTATGAATCTTTTTATGGTTTAATTTTGAAAATTCTTTATAGATTCCGAATTCAAATTTCTTAGCAGATTAATCTTGCAAATATATTTTCTCAGTCTAAAGGATTTGTTTTTTCATTTTCTTAACAATGTCTTTTGCAGAGCCAAAGTTATTAATTTTTATAAAGTCCACTTTATACATTTTTTCCCTACAAATTGTGCTTTTAATGTTGTATTTAAGTAATCTTTCCTCAACTCAAGGTTACAATTCTTTTCCTTCTAGATGTTTTATAGCTTCAGGATTTATATTTAAGTCTATAATTAATTTTGTATTAATTATTTTATATAATGCAAGATATGGATTGAGGGTTTTTTTTAAATCTACATATTGAGGTCTAATTGGTCTAATACCATTTATTGAAAGTACTACATTTTCTCTACAAAATTGGCTTTGGACAGTTGTTAAAAATCATATATATATGTGGGTCTATTTCTGGACTTTCTGTTTTATTGATTTTTGTGCCTATACTTTCAGCAATACCATATAGTCTTGATTAATGTTTTTATAGTAAATTTTTATACTAAGTCTCAAAATTGGATAATATGAGTCTTCTAACTTTATTTTTATTCAGAATTGTTTTGGCTATTTTAGTTTTCCTAGTTTCCTTTTTTTCCCCCCTGTTCTTTCTTTCTTTCCATTATTTTTTTGTTGTTGTTGTTGATTCCTTTGAAACCAATTTCCTAATTATCTTAGACAGTAAACCTTAAAAATACAGGTATAATCCCACATCAGCCATAAGGCCTTTGTCAGTGACTTTAGTGCTGTAATATTTTGTGGCTTTTGTTTCTCAGTACATTTCTATCAGCCAGCTTTGCGCTCCTCTGTACCAGTCACAGTTCCACAAAGAAAGAAAAAGGCTACTTCTGATGGAATTCCAAAGAGATTAGAGAGGTGAAAGCAAAGTTAGAGGAAACAACAACAAATGTTTAGGCTCTAGGCTACTAATACACTGAGTGGTAAACCATTACCACTCCTTGGCCTGAAACAAAAAGGAAAGAAAAGAGAATTATCAGAGCCCAGGGATAATTAAGGTGGGAGGGGGGGCTTCTCAGCTGGAGCTTTCATCATAGAAGGTTTCAGCTACTGTCAGAAACTTGAAGGAAGTGAAGAAGAAATACTTAGTCCCCTTTCTCCTGGTCTGTAATCTCCACTATGCCTCTTATTGGCTGAAACTTAGCAGCAAGAGTGGGCAAAAGAAATTCACCTATTGCAGTCCAAGGAGGCACGCACCTAGGGAACTGGGGCACTGCAGAGAAGGGCAGTCAACAGGGCTGCAGAGCACATGGAGAAAAGCATCCCAGCAGCCCATTCTACAGGATTCTGACTGCAAGTCAAGTGTGTCTACACAGCTCACAAGTTTTAAGTTCAAAAATGTAAAACATTCTAATTGTACTCATTTTTGAGAAAGCAGAACAAACTAATCATTCATTTTAATAGTGACCATTTTGCTTATTTACAATAGAAAAGCTCTGGGATTTTTGTTGTTGTTGTTTGCTTGCTTGTCTTTTAATGTAATTTTCCACAGTTTTATTAAGGTATAATTGATATATAAAAATTGTATATACTTATGTTATACAACATAATGTGTGTATTTGTGTGTGCACGCATATATGTACACACACGTATACACATATAGAAAGAGAGAAATAAGTAAATCAAACTAATTAACATACTACCTCACATAACTTTTTTGGTGATAACATTTAAGATCTACTCTCAGCAATGTTCAAGTATACAATTCATTATTATTAATTATAGTCATCATGCTGTACAATAGATTTCAAGACTTATTCTTCCTAACTTTTTACTCTTTGTACAATATCTTCCTGTTCCGCTCCCACCCCCTCAGTCCCTGGCAACCACCAATCTACTCTCTATTTTTATGAGTGTGAATTTTGAAAATTTCACATATAAATGAATCATACAGTATTTATCTTTCTGTGCCTGTAGACCTGGACTCCAAAATCTCTATTTTTTAAATGTATGAATATTGAAAATATGATCCATAGAAATGATATAATAAATATGATAACAATTAGAAATGTAAGCCAAAACACTGACAATTTTCTACTCATTCTTCTTCTTTTCATAAATACAATCACTTGCTTTTTGCATCATTTTCCATTTTTAAGGCTGGTTTTGGTCCTAGAGTGGTTGCTACCTTGTTGGAGTCTAATCAGTTACTTTCTCTGAATGCTGACACCTGTTTCTGGGCCAGTTTGTTTTCAGTCATTCAGTCCCACTCATCACATGAACACTTCTACCGTTTCCTTCTTTATACCTCAGAATAACTAGAAGAGAAATAGTAAGTGAAAATATTTTGCTTTTAATTTGAGGCTAAAGAGCCTTTTCTTGTCAAGCCTCTATTTTACCAAATTTTAAGATACTGTAAATATCTCTTGTTACCAATAGATTGTATACAAGCAAGTTGCACAGCATCAGCCTATGTGGTAGCCTCTCTGAGACTCGGGCATCTTCATACTCCTTTGGGAAGGGACTGCCTGTATGTGAATGGGGGAATCGGGTTGGTGAAAAGGAAAGAAATGAGAAGAGACAGGAGAAGAGATATAATTATAAATGAGGCTGCATTTTATTAAGAAAGAAAATGAGGGCTAGTATAAGGGAGCAAATCACATTTACTTCCTGGAAAAATTTAAATATGGAATAACAACATAAAATTATAAAATCATGTCTATCTGCAAATATCTATTATTTACATTTTACCAAATGACTTCTGATACTTATGACAATCAAACAAGGTTAAATAAAGACTCTAGTGAGAAAAGTCCTTCTGAATATTAATACTGTAAAGCCCTCTATGATAACTGCAAAGAACATCAGTACCTATGAATTCTTATATTTAGTAGACTAATGAGTTTGCCATTTAAAAATTATTTTTAACAGGAAATAATGTAAAAATTATATCAAAATTTACATTTAATGTGAGTTAACATTATAACACTATCAATTTGAATGAGACTGGAATGCAAAGCAAAACAATTGACATATTTTGTCAATTATACAACTTGTGTTTTGTGTTTAAGAGGTGCCATATTTATCAAAATTTTATCTATTGGCCCACACACTATGGAAATAATGATGATAATACTTAGAGACTTAGAGGCAACCATTTTGAAAATGTAAGAACAAAATTAAGACTCACTACATGTGTTATATGATTTGGACTATATTCACTATTGATACTTTATTTCTTTGCTTAATATTTCTAACTTGTACCAGTGGCAAAACTTTCATATCAAGCATAAATGAATGAACTTACGGAAAAAGAAACCAACAAACCAAAAAGAGAAGAAAATAGAAACAACAAAACATGGTTCTTTATTTCACTTTTGAATTTGTTGATATCAATGTGAAAAAATAGGACATAAAATAAGAGAAATACTTGATTTTGAATAAATTGAAGTTTTAGCATATGTATTTCATGGGAATCGTGTAAAAAGCTTATTGTTTCTGATTGTTTAGTTAGACATTTTTAAAATATTTAATTCAGAATTATTCAGCTTATATGTACAAAAATGTATATACAATTGGTAATATTAACCAGCAGTAGTAAGTCTTTTAAATTTTATATTATTTCTCACTTGACAGATAAAAATTATATTGCTATTGATTTCTGGTATGCTGCCCTAATAAATTTTTATTGCTTCCTATGTCCATCCATGCATGACATCATTTTATTTATTACTTGGATGATTCTGTGTTGAGAATTTTCTTTAGTCTCATCCAATAATTCATGTAAAATTTCCTCTGGTATACATGTTCTGAAATTTCAGCCAGAAGGAAACACTCTTATTTCAGTTTGACCGCAGCTCTAATTATTTTCACTAGGAACACTTGAGCAATCATATTAAATCTTGCACTTGATTGCTGTGGCTTAGCCATACAATCTTGTAAGACTATAATACTCAATACATAACTGCCTAAAAATTGCAAGATATTGCCTTATAATAAATGTAGTATTTTACATATTTGTGAATTCTAAGTAACTTTTTACCTTCTTTAAAAAATGGTAATAGCTAAAGCAGTATATGAAATAATGAATAAAAGAAAAGAAAGATGAAAAGGAAAGATGAGAAAAAACCCTCAGATCTGGGAAAATGATCAAATAATCTGGAAAATAAATTTTGAAATTATGTAAATGCATTAATAGGTGAAATGTAGTTTCAGATAATTTTTAAATTAATATTTAATTGAATGCATTTATAACTGGCATGGATTAGATCTGCCATTTACATTAAAGCCTAGATAACATAAATGGAAAGTTTAAAAAGCACCATATATTCCTTTTGTTAGATGTTCACATTAGTATTTTATTGTTGAATTAAATGCAAGAAGAAGTTAAATGATTAAGTACTTTATTAACTTTGTTTCAGATGATGTTTTACTTCAAAAATTAGTTTTCTGTAGAACACCTTATGGGAAACACTAGCTTATATACTTTTGTTACAATTGGTTTGTCTCAATCACCTGTACCTATTTGGTACCTCTAATAATTTTCTATTGCTGCCTATAAAAAACTAAGACAAATGTAGTGGCTGTAAACAACACAGTGCTCATTTACCATCTCCTAGTCGTGTAGGTCAGAAGTCCTGGCACAGTGTTGCTTAGCCACGCTGGGTTACATGAGGCCAAATTCTAGGTATAGGCAGGTCCGAGTTCCTATCTGGAGGCTCTGAGGATGAATCCTTTTCAGACTCATTCAGGTTGTTGGCAGATTCAGTTCCATGAATTCAGGTCCCCTGTTTTCTTGCTGGCTGCCAGCCAGTGGATCATTGTTAGTTTATTGAGCCCATCTGCGTTCCTTGGCTCATGGCCACTTTTTCCATCCTCAAAGGGAGTAATGATGTGTTGAGACTTTCTCACACTTCACATATTTCTGACGACCTTTCCTGCTTCATTCTTCTCTTGCAGCAGGAGAAAGTTCTCTGATTTCAAGGGCTTATGTGATTAGATTGATCTCACCCAGATAATCCAGGATCATTCCACCTTTTCAGGGTCTGTAACTTCAATCACATTTGGACAATCCCTTTTGATAGGTAAGATAACATATTCATGCGTTTCAGGGATTATGGGTTCAGGGGGCATTATTTCCTCTACCATATTACCTACCAGTCCTCCAAGCCTTCTTTATGGATCTGGATACCACTACCACTCCTCAAAAAGAGAAAAACAAAAACAAAAGCAAAAAACAAGGACAATCTCATTTCTATCTTTGTATTCTTGAGTTTGTGTTCCCACCCTTCTCTTGGTTTGGATATTTTTCTCACTATATCCTGGTTGTTTTTATCTCCCCTTCTGTTATGATTTGAATGTTTGTGTCTAATCCAAAATTCATGTTGAAACTTAATCTCCAGTGCAACAGTATTAAGAAGTAAGATTTTAGGAGGAAATTAGGCTATGAGGGATCCACTCTTAACCTTGATGTGGTTAGTCCCTTATAAAAGGACTGGAGAGAGCTAGGTAGACCTCTTTTTGCCCTCTTTTTTTCCTGCCACGTGAAGTTATTGTGGTCAAGGTGCTTTCTTAGAAGTAGAGACCAGGTCCTCACCAGACACCAAACCTGCTAGCACCTTGATCTTGGACATCCCAGCCTCCTAACTATAAGAAATAAATTTCTGTGGCTTATAAATGACCCAGTCAGTATCAAGTATTTTTTTATAGTAGCGCAAACAGACTAACACACCTTCTCTTCATTTCATCTCAAGTCACTATGGTTCCTTTGTGTCGCCCCTTCCCTTCCCATTAACACACAAAACACACAATCTCCAGCCTACTACAACACATTAATTGACTGACTTGATTTTACACCCATTTCAAAGTTGAGTAGAGAAAATTTTCCAAGGGGATAAATATTTCTCTCTTTTACATTCTTACCCAAACAATGATCAGTCCTGTCTCCTCCCTTCATTTCTCTTAGTGAGAAATAATTACTCAATGGGAAGGTGGAATCTGCTCCATTTATATGCCAGTGATTTCATTATTTCAAAATGGAAAGGTCAGGGTGGAGCTTTATGTCTTCTTTTGATCCTTTACCATCTACAGTATTTCCAGTAGAACTTCTTTGGGAAAATCTTATATGCCAGGTATTGTGTCACTTGCTGTGAAAAATATAAAGGTGGTAGGATTTATACTCTTGGTCTTTACGTAGATTACGGTATTACTATAGAAACATGATGGATAGGCATATAAATAATTTAGAAAACATTTATAATAGCACATACTTTTGTATTAAATTTAATCATACTAAATGTATACCTCATAAGAGTTCAGAAAATATAGAAGTTATTCTGATTTCCTTAAATTGGAAGACATGGGAATCAACATAATATAGCTTTAACATTTTTATTTTTTAATTGTTTGGCATGTACAACCATAAAATCTGGAATACAATTATAATAAAAATTTAGAATTTTGACAACATGTTTGGTTATACGATACAAATAAAGAATCATATATTATATGCTAATTTAAAAAAAAGGTATTGGGTTGGACAATTTGACCCGATAGTAATTGAATAAAACATTAAAATAATTTTAAGAATGAGTCACTACGTGTTTGATTTAAATGCTTAACAGCTGGGAATACCTGGAGATAACACAAAATTCAAAATCAAAGTTAAATATAGACATTCCTTCGAAATCTCAAAATCCAGTAAAATCATCAATTATCTTTATTTGGCAAAGAAAAGGCAATAACAGTAAAATGCATATCGGCACCAACTGTGATGTGAAATTTAAAGCTCTAAAACTCCATTAAAATCTGCCTGGTAATGATGTACCATATGCACTGATCTACAGTTGCCGGAGGATCCCTAACCTGTGGCTTTTTTTTTTTTTTCCTGTCACATCACCTTGTTAAATAAGGATGAGTTGGGAATGTTTAAGTATTCATAAGATTGTAGATAATATAAAGGTTGACAATTTTAGCAATGCATATTTTTCTTCTTGCCTTATGATACATACCATATATCTGTTTTAATTTGCCGTATAAGCTGTTCCAAAGTAAATTTTGAACATAACATAACAAAAGCTATTCATATAAAGTAAAACAAATTAGTCATTCTGACTACAAATTTATATACACATGCTGGTTAGGGAACTGGTTTAATCTGATGATTACGGAGGCCTATTAATCAAACCACTGATCAGAATTCATAAAGAAAAAGATTCATATTTCACCACCATCTTCCAAAGCACCCATTTCTTTATATTTCTTTATTGTTCATCTTTATAAATAATTCAGTGCCTCTTCTCTTTTCTATACACTTACATCTCTTTCATTAACACCTGTGAAAGTTGAGATTTTATAGGAAGGTAGAAAAATGTTCAGCTATAGCTGAATATTTTCCTTTCTGAGCTCAGAAAATTTATTAATAAATAAGCTCTGGGTTTATGAGATAAGTAAAAATAACACTTTTATTTATTTACATGTTCTTGACAAATTGATTATTCACATTATTTTCCTTTTCCAGGCCTGGTAGCTTGTCCTTACTAAATAGATATACTGCCACTAGGAGTTTCACAGAAGGAGAAAACTATCTTTGAAGTAACTACATAGTTACACATAAAATTTTTAAGGCTGCATCTATGAAATTTCATCTCCTACCAAGTTAACTGACCCATTATGCATATTGTGAAATACATATTTTGGGGAGTCTGGCAATATTTATATTCAGAATTAATTCTTTTAAATGCTCTGCTATCAAGTGAAATGATCGCAAGAATCTTAAATTGTATTGCTTGAAGATATTAAAAGACAAATATATTATTCTCAAGTGACATTCCCTTTTCTCCCTTTCTCTCTCTTTCTTTCTTTTAGGTAAATTATTCCAGAAAACGCTCATGCTTTTTGAAAGAAGCAAAGGGATTTGAATCAAAGCTGACTTCCTCCCACTTTTCCCTATGTGCTTGCTACCCTTCTTCTGTCATTTTTTGAAATTTTGAAAGGCTCAAGGTGGGAGTGAATGAATGTTTATAATCATTTGAGGTAAATACAGGCTTCTTTTTGCTTATCATATTATTTGCATATGGTATAGTGTATAACAAGATTTGGCAAACTTTTTCTGTAAAGTTTTAGCTAGTAAACATTTTCTGCTTGGTGAACCATACAGTTTTTACGCCTACAAGCCCTTTCTGTAATTTTAATGCAAAAGCACTCTTATACTTTATGTAAATGAATAAGTGTGGATGCATGCCAATAAAACTTTATTTATGGACATTGATATTTGAATTTTGTATAATTTTCACATATCAAGATATTCTTATTTGAATTTCATAAATATATAAAAATATAAAAAACATTTTTAGGTCTCGGGCTATACCATAATAGGTGTCAGGCTATATTTGGCTGGTGTATAATCCCTGGTATATAACAACATATATAACAGCATTTATTATATCATGAATATAAGTAAGTTTGTAAGAACAATGGGCACACAAAAAAGAACTTTGCCCAAATCTCATTTTTGTTCATTAATCCATGAAATATATAGATATATTCAAAGTCAAATCTTATTTCCATATTTAATATTGTTTTTAAATAAATTGTTGTTTTCTTAGACATATGTGAAGACGTGTGGGTGTGTATTTTTTCCCAATAAGATGTTATAATTAAAATACACTGGATATTAATAGTTTTTCAAACCATCATCATAATGGAAGTGTCACTTCTGCCCAGCAGATATCTACGATCAATTCATATAATTTGTAAAAGACATGGAAATATTCTTGGGACAAATTTGAAACAATTCCTGATAATTTCCTGATTTCTAGCTCTTGGCTCTTCCATTTGAATGTGCAAAATCCCTTTAGCGTGTACATTTAGAGACGCTGGGGTTGTTATATGTTCAATCAGTCTGTTTGTCTGCTCCACCTACAGACCCTAGAAAGACTAGCGTAAGCATTTTATAATTCTACTTGCTTGGACCCAACTGAAAGATCACTGTGAGATACTTGGCCAGTTGAAAATGCTTCCTCAATTATATTTTTAAAAGCAAACTTATAACTCAGAGGAATATTCCTTTAAAAAAGCTTGTTTTACTCTTGCAAATAAACTAACTTACTGAATATCTCTTGGGTTTAAGGTTATATATTTTGAATCCTCATTGTTTGTGGTTTTGAATTTTTTCACTTACTTAAAATATAATACATGTATTAGGTCTGAAAAAAGCAGCAACCTTCAGGGTTTTAAAAAAATTTTATCACTTCCCTGTTATCAGAAATATGATTTGGTGGATGAATCTACATAAGAATTTTAGCAATTTGTCACCTCCTCAAGACCACATATGCAATATATCTGAAAAATATTGTCCAAGTTAATCCATCATTGGGGTACAGAAACATTTTCCATTATCTGATATGACCCTTATATTTTAGAATAGAATAGAAATGTGTTTTATTTAATACATGCCCTGATTTATCATATGTTTTTAAATTAGCAATAGCTTTGACAATGGCAAACATCTATGACTAAAGTTAGGATAATAGTTATATATAATCAAACAATGAGGAATAAGGGCTTTTTCAGACTTTGAAAAATTCTATTCTTTTTATAGGTCAATTTGATCAGAATATCAAGCCAGAGTACAGCCAATTTAGAACTGTTTTCAATAAATACACAGAATTTTTCTTAACACATATTTATTCTAGGGCATACGCTATGTTGGCATCTCTTCCCAGACGTATAGTAAAGTAACTTTTAATTGAGTCTCGTAGCTGATGGTCGTTCTATTCTTAAGAGAATATAACTGATTTACAATAGGAAAAAATTAAGTATTCATTTTACTATATAGGTCAATATCAACTAAACTTGTCTTCTATCTAAATTTGTAGGTTGGTCAATAGTATTTCCACTATCATCTTGTTTTATTTCAAGCTACATCAGAATTTTCTTTTCTTACTTTATATTTTGTGAGATTATTATTATTATTATTATTTTGCTGAAACCCATTCTACTAAGTGAAGTGTCTCAAGAATGGAAAAATAAGCACCACATGTACTCACTATCAAATTGGCTTTGTGAGATTATTTGTTGTGACAAAAATCGTCCAAAACAGTACTGTTGGCCATAACTTCAATGTTATTGAATCAACAATACAAATTAAAAAAGGATCTTTAAACAGAAATGCACATACAATAAGGTTATGTACTGAGTGGTTGACAAAAATGTTGAATCAAAGGCTCATAGGAACCTGTCCCTGAATTTCCTCTCAGAGCAATGGTTCTGAATTCTCTAATTCAGTGTTAACAGTGATCTTAGGGCCAATGTTGATTCTTTGATATATGAAAATCATGTGCTGATTTTACTGGTATATTTTAGAAATGTTGAATGACCATAGAAAGTTTTTCTATGGAAATAAGGATGCAGTTAATTAGCAGAGACAAGACAGAACAAAGAAACCAAATACACCAAATTGAAGGAGAAAGAAGGATGTGGCTGGATGTAATTTTCCAATTATATTTCCAACATTATTTCCATGCGATTTCTGACCAAGCTGACCTTAACATTTCCCTCAGCTTGACTAAACTTTAGACAGGTTTTTTTCTGACTATAGGCCTCTGACCTTGTTTTTTAAAAAGCATTTACTTTAGAAACTTGCATCTGTATACTCTGTCTCTGCTCCTTTGAGATGTGAGCCTCCTCTCAGCCTCTAGCCAGTTTTACAACTCAGGGATGTCTTTTTGAAGGACCTGGGAAATAATCAAGAAAGATAGCACCCCTATCTCCAAGTCTCTGTGGGAGGGTAAGAGCTTAACTTCATCAATGCCAATTGACAAACACAGATGCCTAATCACATTGACCAATCTCCCCACTAATATCCTCCAGTACTTTTCTGCCGGCTTACTCCATTACTTAAATTCTCCTGCCTTGTGTTTCATCAGATTTCAGTTTAAACTATCTCTCTTGTTTCAATAGGCTTGAATAAAGTCTTTCTTGTTTAACTTGCCTGGTGCAATTTTTCTTTGACATTCCCCTGCAGCCATTTTACTTGAAGTAAGTGTGACTGTTTCTGGCGGCAGACTACAAACATGCACACACACGCAAGCACACGCACTCACACTAAAAGGTGTAATGGCAGCAATAAACCGTTTCATGGTAGGGATATAGGTGCTGCATTAGTCAGGGTTCTCCAGAGAAACAGAACCAATAGGATAGATGGATAAATACATAGATAGATAGACATTGATATATAAGAGGGGACTTACTACGGAAATTGGGTCACATAATTATGGAGACTAAGAAGTTCCATAATTTGCTGTCTGCAAACTGGAGAATCAGAGAATCTTGTGGCATAGCTCAGTCAGAGTCCAAGGGCTTGAGAACCAGGGGAGCCAATGGTATAATTTTCAGCCTAGGAACCTGGGGGCCACTGGGCAAGTCCTGGAGTTTGAAGGCCAGAGAACCTGGGGTTCTGATGTCCAAGAGCAGCAAAAGATGGGAATCCAAACCACAGAAGAGAGAGCTCATTTACCTTTTCTTTTTTGTTCTCTCCATGTCTCAGCCAATTGGATGGTGCCCACCCACATGGGGTGAGGGCAGATCTTCTTTACTAAGTCCATTAATTCAAATGCCAATCTCTTCTGGAAACACCTTCACAGACATACCCAGAACTAAGGCTTTACCAGCCATCTGGGTATCCCTTAACTTGATCAAGTGGACACCCCAAAATTTAACCATCACAGGTGCTGGTGAAACTATTTCTTGTTTCTTTCTATTTTCCCCAAAGGGTTGAGGGGCACTCATGATTTCAAAGAAAAGTGAATTTGGTAGGAGGAGACAAAGAGGACAGTCCATTCAATCAGAAGATAGCTCTTCGTTATTTGCTACAAGTACTGTCTCCTCCCCACTGACAATGGAATGCAATTCCATTTGGAGATACCTGCATGTGGGTTATATTTTGCTTCTTAATTCATTACGTCGGCATATCATTTATCTACTGCCACAATAATGTTCTGTAACAGAGAACCATTACACATCAGTGGCAAAAAACAATAAACATTTATTTGGCTCACAAGTTTACAGAATTCAGGTGATTTGGATGGGCTCCACTGATTTAAGTGCTCTCATTCTTGCTTCTGTGATCAGTAGTGTGTCAGCTAGGCAGATCTGCTGACCTTGTCTGATCTTATTCACAGAATTAGGGGTCTATTAAGTGTGTCCTCAGCTTGCTGTGTTCCACATGTCTTTTATCCTTCTAAAGATTAGCCCAGGAAGGTTCTCTGGAAGAGGAGCAAAAGCCAAGGGGAAATGCGCAAGCACATTTCCAAGCTTCTTTTTACATCACATCTGCTAGCATCACATCTGTAACATCCTGTTAAGCAAAGTGGGTCACAAGTCTAATCCAGATTTATAGTGGTGGTGGTAATGGTATCAGACATACTAGAAATCACCCAAGAAAGAGCATAAATACAGAGAGGAGCAGAGAACTGAGACCATTTATATACTCCATCTCCAGTAGTTCTCCCTTATCTGAGGGGGGGTAGATTCTAAGAACCCCAGGGAAGGCCTGAAACCATAGATAGTACCAAACCCTATTTTCAGACTGTAGTTGACTGCAAGTAACTGAAATCTCAGAAAGCAAGACCTCAAATAAGGGGGCACTACTATATTATAGTCGAGGCATTCTCTCTGTTATGCCTGCTTCTGCATCCTTTTCTAAGAACAATTTATTTTTAAGAAACAAGGTCTCACTCTGTCGCCCAGGCTGGAGGACAGTTTTGCAATCATAACTCACTGACAGCAGCCTCGAATTCCTGGCCTCAAGTGTCCTCCCCCTGCCTCAGCCTTTCCAGTAGCTGGGATTACAGGTATGAGCCATCACACCCAGCTATATCTCTTTTTTTACAGTGACCTACTTTATCTCCAATGTTTGGAGGAAAACTAGCTAGTTATCTTGCAAATATATTTACATATATGATTGTAGTCTAAATGTTATAATCCAAGCTATCATCTTCTATAAAATAAGGCAAAATGCTATATTTCACAATTTATAATAATCATGCATTTGGAATAATGAGTTAATTCTCGGTTGAAATTTTTTTCAGTGTGCTAGGAATCTTTATTAGAGAGGAATGTGAAATATTAATAAAGTTCTCCTCTTGAAGCATTTTAATTAAACTTTGGGTAGTTTTACATTCACTTTATCCTTTTGCATTATCTCACATTTTTGGAAAATTTAATGAAAAGGGCACATAGCATTCATGTTTTATTAAAAGGTGGAGCCAAACTCAGTGGAAATAGAAGTTAAACTTTTTGCAGTGCTATTAGTAAGCACAATGTAACAAATCCTTGGAGCAGGACTCCCACTTTTGATAAATCCACCATCTCATCTCATTTTAGGCAGGATTCGGTGTCTTTTCTGTATTCACAAATAAAAACATTGCAGCCCTATTGTTGGCCTAGGAGCTAAAATTATGCAGATGTTTGATTCATTGTAGTCTTTGATTTTCTTTATCATCTTGTATTCTTGTAGGGACATCTATAATGTAGTGCTGCCTAATTGTAATCTTCCTAGTCAGCCACAAGCAGCTGGTGGAAAAAAAAATATTTTGTAGTCTTAATCTCCCACTTTTTTACTTGAATTTGCTGAAAGCACTGTAGCAGTCATGCTAATAGGAAAACTTGCATAAAACAAGCAGTTTCCCCAAAACTCCTGATGTATGACTAGAAAGGTAAAAATTTAGAGATTCCATCATTGAGAATATACCATAATCCAGATTTTGCTTTGTCTCTAAGAAAGGGACTTGCAAAGCAATAATTTACATGTCATTGAGGGAAGGTTTATGTGATTGTTATTCTGAATTTTCAAATATTTTTGAATTTTTGGCTACATTAGCTTCTTGGCTCACTGATTCAATAACCACAACTACTAAGAAGCACATATGCAAAAAATAAAAATCACCGCCTCTGTACTCTATGGCCCCTGGAATTGGGTTTTAGAAAAGAAAATCCTGGTTTCCTATCTGTTTCCCATCATTTACTAATTATATGACTTGGTATCAAGTCATTTACCATCTCTAAGTCTCAGTTCTTTATCTTTGATATAAACTTGATATGATCTACCTCTCAGGATATTGTAAGAGTTATGGGCAAAATGTGCATGGGTCTCAGCTCAGTTGCAGGTCAACTATTAGCATGATTATCATTATTATTAGACTCTTTGGAAGTGAGGAATATCCATACAACACTAAAAGAAATTCAGCTTGCTAGTTTATGAAGCCCCAGATAAACTGTTTGATGGCTAGTCACTGAGAGGCTATTTGTGTATGTGTGCAATGTGCTGGGTATTTTTGATTCATTTGCTGAATTAATAATCTGTATATTTTAGGGCAAATAAACAGCCAGTCCTAATTAAATACTAGTTGAATATTGGTAGCTTTGATCAAAATGATGAAAATGACTAGAGAATGGCTTTGGGATCTGCCCCACAGGAAAAAATTATGTTTAAAACTAAAATTCCCTAAGAAGTCCTATGGAACATGGCATTTTGGCTAAGATAATTTTGGTTATTTTCAAAATAATGTTTCAAGATATATTAAGTTGACTGAAAATGGCATATCCTGTTGAAAGTAGAAAACATTAAATCATATTCTCTAGTCATAAATTTACTGTTCATAAGGAAAACTCTATTAAATTATATGAAATAGTGACAGAACAATTCTAGCACGAGTTGTCATTACTGAACTGGAAGCACTATGAATAAAAATAGATTTTTTTTACATGTCTGTGGACTGTGGAGTATTTATAAAATCTTATGGAATTTGGAATTTTGTGAAATTACAGTAAAATGCCAGATATAGATATAATTTAATCTCTTTTCAGGAGGTCTACGATAGGCACTTCTACATACATTATCTCTTTTGATGAGCTAGTGAAGCTACTCTTTTTGCTTACAAAATAATCTGCTTCTAAAGATAATATCTTTGTTGAACGGCAAAATATTTTGAATTAGCATGGTGGAGCAGATTGCTTGCTGGGACAATTTGTTGTTATCACAAAAAGATGCAGTGAGCAGGTATCTTTTATGTTAAATTATAAGATTTCAAATTTTGTTCTTTATTTTTAATGTAAATACAATAAAAATAGTTGATATTATAGAAATTTAGTGCTAATGTTTCCTTTTAAAATAGGAAGTATAATACATATATGCATGAGATTATAGTTCCTGTTGGAAGCCTTAAAAAAATCACCGCTACTAAGTATAAAAATACAATTATAAAGCAACAGGTTTAGACACAAATGGGGTTAGATTCTAAACACTATTGACTATCATAGAGTGAAAACAGATAAAAGGTTTTTAATTGCAAAGCGAGGCAAAGTATGAAATAAATAATGTCAGATATTACATATAATATGGGTAATTTGAGCTGAATATTCGATCTCAGTCTCGATTATTAGGTTATGGCTTTTCTACAGCAAACACCTCATACATTATATTTTATTCTATTTTGATTTTACACATTCTCACTCTGACCCCATTAATTCTCCCAGTGGCTGAAGTTGATTGTTCTGAAATCTGGAATTCCATTTCCAACTCCCAGGTCCAACCCAACTCTGCATGCTCAGCATAAAAACAGTTTACTGGTCATCTCTAGCTGATTTTTAAGCCAGAACCTTCAGCTGACTATGTTTCAGAAATTTACCTATTTTTTTAGTTCCCTATTGTAATTAGTGACACTGTCACATACCCAAGATCGAGACTTGGAATTCAACCTGAAATTCTTTCAATATGCTCAATTACTACTACTTAAATACCTGTAGTTTCTTCTCTATATGATGTCAAATGGTTCCTTAGTTTAGATCATCATTATTCTTGTTTGGCTTAAAGCAATATATAATACTGAAATTAATGGTGGAATGTCATGGCTCAGCTGTGCCATTTGAATGGTTAGAGCAGTTGTCCCCAACCTTTTTGGCACCAGGGACTGTTTTCATGGAAGACAATTTTTCCAGGGACATGGATGGGTGATGGTTTCGGGATGATTCAAAGCATTACATTTATTGTGCACTTTATTTCTATTATTACTACATTTTAATATATAATGAAATAATTGTGCACCTCACCATAATGCAGATTCAATGGGAGCCCTGAGCTTGTTTTCTTGCAGCTAGACAGTCCCATGAGTGGGTGATGGGAAACAATGACACCCAAAGTGTGTTTGCTTATGTCCATTCTACTCTGTAATCTCGTTTTGGTTGCTGTCACTGCAGAAAACCCTGCTTCACAAAGGCAGGATGTTGAAAATGGAAGCAGGCTTTTCAGTGCTTTTGTGGAAATCTCAGGATATTCTGCCTTGACTTTAATCCAGAATGTATGGAGATTTGAAGTTGTCTCAAACCTACTTTTAAGGTCACCGTCATTTGCAATCTTAAGCAGTTGACCCTCTTCTAGCATGGACAAAGTCAGTTCAACTGGCTTATTCACAAATGAGCCACGGATTCATTCCTTCTCAGTTTGGGGGTCTTTAGTGGTTGGGAATTAATGCTCAAACTCTTCTGAAAGCTGAGATAGGTGATCATGCACCAGCTGGGAGAAAGAAGGCCCTGGCTCAGTATCTTTCAAAATCTCTGCTAATGTTTGAAACATGTCAAAAATCCCAAAGTTCACTCGTTGTCCCCATAATTCCAGTTTGGCTTTGAATGTAGCCCCTTTATCTGCCAACTTGAGCACAGTTGTCGTGCTCCCCTGAAGTGACAGATTGAGTTTGTTGAGCAGGTTGAACATGTCACACAATTAAGCAAATTTTGTGACCCATTCTGTGGCACTGAAATGTGCTGCCAGTGGTGACTGTTTTTCTAAAAGAAATCTCTGGAGCGGCTCTCGTAACTCAAACTCTGGCTAGTGGTCTACCTTTAGAAAGCCATCTCTCATCTGCATGTAAGAAAAGACATGTGTGCTCTGTGTCCATCTCCTCACAGAGCTGTGTGAACAGATGTGAGTTAAGGGCATGTACTTTAATGTGGTTGATAATTTTAATCACATCCTGCAAAATGTTGTTTGGTTCAGATGGCATTTTTTGGCTAGCCAGCATTTCTATATGGATGACACAGTGTATAGACTCACATTCAGAAGCGACCTCCTTGACCCGAGTAGGGAAACCAGAAAGCTGTCCAGTCATGGCAGCTGCTCCATCTGTGCATATACTGGCTGTATGTAATCATTCAGACTTGAATAGTTCTGCAGCTATGGTGTTGGTTGGCAGCAAAAGCGCACATAACATATCTTAATGCACATCCTCCTGAAAAATATATCAAACAAAAGCAAGCATTGTTGCCTTGTTGTCAACATCGGTAGACTTTTCAACCTGGATTGTGTACCACGGTGACTCATTAATCCTCTCTAACAATTATGCCTCAGTATCCTGCTGTTTCATTAATTCATCTAGTAATGGTGCTAGCCAAAAGGGGAACACTTGCCACCTTTTGAACTGCAGCCTCTCCTAAAAGTTCATGGCAAATGTCCTTAGCATCAGGCAGGATCAGCTCTTAACCAATATTAACGGACTTCTTAGCTTTAGCAATGTGGTTAGCCACTAAGAATGATGCTCTCTCTCAGTGCAGACATATTTGGTGAAGTGGTGGCCTTCGATAATTGCTTCTGTTCTTCGTGTTCACGTTTTTTTCTTTTCAAAAAACTCCAAATGCTTGTCTTTTAATGCAGTTTGCAGTAGGGTTCACCCTCCTGTGAAAATCTAATGCTGCCATTGATCTGACAGGAGGCGGAGCTCAGGCAGTTATGGGAGTGATGGGGAGCAGCTATAAATACAGATGAAGCTTTGCTTGCTTGCCCGCTGCTCACCTCCTGCTGTGTGTCCTGGTTCCTAACAGGCCACTGTCTGGTACTGGTCTAGGGATGGGGTCTGCAGCGTTAGGTTGTTTCTACCTTTTGGCTATTGTGAATAATGCTGCTATGAACGTGGATGTACAAATATCTCTTTGTGTCTCTGTTTTCAAATCTTTTGACTATATCCCCAGAAGTGGAATTGTTAGATCATATGATAATTCTACTTTTAATTTTTGTGGAGCTGCCATTCTGTTGTTCATGGTAGCTACGTCATTTTTCATTCCCATCAACAGTGCGCAATGGTTCTGATTTCTCCATGTTTTTGCCAACACTTGTTACATTTTTTAATTTCTATTTTTTTTTTAATGATGCCATCCTAATGAGTGTATCCTCTTCATTTTTGGAAGATATTTTTGCTGGGTATAGAATTTTGAGTTAACCAGATTTTTATTTCAGTGCTTTAAATAAAGGTAATATTCTGTTATCTTTTGGCTTAGAAAATATCTGCTACCATTTTTAATATTTGTTCCCATGTGCTGTTCTTTATCTCTCTGGTTGCCCTCAAGGTTTTCTCCATTAGCAATTTGACTATTGTATGCCTTCATTTTTTTTTTCCTGTTGTATTTATCCTGTTTGGGTTTTTCTCAGCTTCTTAGATTTGTGATTTGTTGTCTTTCTTTAATTGTGAAAAATTCTCAGCTGGTATTTTTAATCCTGTCTCCTGCTTCACGTGTTTTCTCCTTGGAACTCCAACTATAAGTGTCAGATTTGTTGAATTGTCCAAAACCCTTAGATGCTCTATTCTTTTTTTTGTTGCTGTTCATTCTTTTTTTCTTCATATTTCACTTTGGATAATTTTTGTTGACCTAACTTCAGGTACGCTGATTCTTTGCTTTGTCTACGAAGCTTGACAGAAGTATTTTTTGTCTTTGCTAGGGTGGTTTTTTTCTCCCTGGATATTCATTTGAATGTTTTGTATGGTTTCCATGTCTCTGCTGCTAGTCCCTGTCTGTTTATGCACATTGTCTCATACTCTGTCCTCTTCACTCGCATAGTCTAACAATGGATAATTACTTCCTGTGTTTGACTATTCTCAGAGTGGATTATCACCCTTTGGCATTCAGTTTACTTGTTGGCTTTGTAACCTGAACTCTCTAATAGGCTTGTGAAAAGTTATGATTTTGTAGTTTATCCTGCTTTTTTTCCCACCCTGTTAGGGTGGAAACAACTTTATTTTGTAGCTTTCTGCATTCTTAGTGATAGCAGGACTGATAAATCAGTTTATGTATAGACTTTCAAGATTTCATATAAAGATAACTTGACAACTCTTTTTTTTTTCTTTTTTCTTTCTTTTTTTTTTTTTTTTGAGATAGAATCTCGCTCTGTCGCCCAGGCTGGAGTGCAGTGGCAAGATCATAGTTCACTGCAACCTTGAACTCCTGGGCTCACATGATCCTCCTGGCCCAGCCTCCCAAGTAGCTGGGCCTACAGGCATGTACCACCATGCCTGGCTAATTTTTTTAAATTTTTTGTAGAGACAGGGTCTTGCTGTATAGTACAGGCTGGTCTCAAACTCCTGGCTTCAAGCAGTCCTCCCATCTTGGCCTCCCAAAGTGCTGGTATTACAGGTGTGAGCCACTGTGCCTGGCCCTGACAACTTTTAGAAGCCAAGGAATCAAATGGAAGACTATTTCAGATAAAGTGATAAATTTCTACAAAATTAATCTTGGGAAGCACCCCTTATAGTTCTCAGATCATACATGCTTAGTCATGATATAGAAGTTTAACGTGGGAATAATTTTGTAGTTTTTTTGTTTTTGTTTTTTTTTTTTTGAGACAGAGTCTCACTGTTTTGCCCAGGCTAGAGTGCTGTGGTGTGAGTCTAGCTCACAGCAACCTCAAACTGCTGGGCTCAAGCGATCCTTCTGCCTCACCCTCCCAAGTAGCTAGGACTATAGGCATGCGCCGCCATGCCCGGCTAATTTTTTCTATATATTTTTAGTTGGCCAATTAATTTCTTTCTATTTTTAATAGAGATAGAAAGGCTGGTCTCGAACTCCTGACCTTGCTCAGGCTGGTCTCGAACTCCTGACCTTCAGTGATCCACCCGCCTCGGCCTCCCAAAGTGCTAATTTTTGCAGTTTTCTTACTTATGCGGCAGAAATCAGGAATATTTCAGTGGAGATTTGGATTAGTTTAGTATCTTTGCATGGTACAGGTTTTATGTTTTTATAATTAGGAATTTTCTCACAACTCTTCAGTGTCTACATCATATATCTTCATTGCACACTTTACTTTTGTAAGATGATAACATGCAAGTGAAAATGTCTGATATTCCTTTATAAACTGTCTCCTACTCAATGTCATCAATGTTTCCTTTCAGTATGTTTGAAATTTTTCATAATAAGGAGTTAACAATTTTTCATAAGTAGTTAAAAGTAAAGGAATTTGAAAAGAAAACTCCTTTACACGTGTTAGAGTTGAAGGTGTCTATTAGCCATGTAAGTAGAAACGTCATGTGAGAAGTTACATGTACAAGTCTGAAGCTCCAATACATCAGAATTAGAGGTAGAATTTGGAGGAGAAGTCATTATAAGTAGTATCAAAACCTTGAAACTGAAAGTTCCTGACTGGGGAGGTACCAACATTGAGAGTAAGGGACTGAAAATGAGTGAGTGGGCAGAGTAGAAGAAAACCAGGAGAGTATAGTGACACAGGAGCCAGGAAGAGAAAGAATTTAGTCAACACAAGAATGCTGCTGAATGTCAGAGTAGATGAAGACAATTTTAGGTGAGCACTGTGGACTTAGGTGGTAGGTTTGGGGGTCTTCAGCTGGTGGGTGGTTTTGGAAATCTTCACTGTGGATACCTGCGGACAGTATAATAGATATAGTGAGAAGGAGGCTGAGGAAGCCATCAATGAGTTCCTAAAATACTGTGTCCACATATTTGAATTTGTGCAGCCCGGATCTTTCGTATATGGTTATCATTAAAAGTCTCTAAGCGTTGGAAATTCATTTATATTTCTACTCCTAAAGGGGTTTTAAACACACAAAAATGTTTATATATTTATGGAAATCGAAATTAGAAGAGCCGTGATACTAAGCAGCTGACAGTAACCATGACAGTGTGACAGTATTTAGGAAGTCTCCAGCATGCCTTTGGAATGAGCTGCTGTTCACGTAAAATTCCATAATACTAAAGTAATAGGGTATGTGCTTCTTGCCACATACCATGGACTAGATCTTGATCTTAAAGTCTTTTTCTAGAAGATTTTACAAGAAAGAATCCAGTGTGTTTACATTTTCCAGCACTTTCATACCCACGGGCAGAAGCAAAGGTATAAATCAAATGCTTTAGTTATGATCAGCTCTGTTGAAAGTGTAGGGATCCCAGCTTTATCCTAAAATTATTATATATATAGGAAAGAAATTCAGATGCATTCACCATGAACTAGACAGAGAACTTCATTTTATTTCTTGCACTAGGACCAATGCCAGTATTGCTTCATTTTTGGCATTTGTTATATCCTGTTTTGTTAAGTTAAAAAGCAGCTCTTATTTAATGCAGCGGTCTTAAATTTTTTCCATATATACCCCATTAGTAAAAAAAATGTTGAACATTCCTCCATATGTATATGTGTATAATTGTTTATATAAAGAATCTACATGTACCACTGTTCTGATATAATGAATATGTTATAAAGCATATAGAGAATAAGGACATCTGAAAAGGAGGAGAAAAAATGAATCATCTTGGAATAAAAAAAGAAAAAAAATAAATAAAACCTGAATGCCTTACTCATTGGATGATCTTTACTTGGTGGCCAACATGAAGTAGGAAAAGGACACAGTTTTTCATTAACAACATCTTATATTTATATAGTGCTTTCCATATTGTGATTGCCCAAACTCAATTTTTAT
>CAUYPO010007150.1:0-38138 GCA_963574435.1 Cheirogaleus major
ACTAATTCTCTACATTCTCTTTCAGAAAATAGAAGCAGAGAGAATTCTTCCTAAGTCATTTATGAGGCCGGGATTATCCTAATACCATAACCAGACTAGGACTTAGGAGGAAAGATAACCACAGACCAATATCTCTCATGAGCATAGATGCAAAATCCTTGACAAAACATTAGCAAATGGAATCCAACAGTGTATAAAAAGAAGATATGGGCCGTGGTGGCTCACACCTGTAATCCCAGCACTCTGGGAGGCCGAGGCGGGAGAATCGCTCAAGGTCAGGAGTTCGAAACCAGCCTGAGCAAGAGCGAGACCCCGTCTCTACTAAAAATAGAAAATAAATTAATTGGACAACTAATATATAGAAAAAAATTAGCCGGGCATGGTGGCGCATGCCTGCAGTCCCAGCTACTCGGGAGGCTGAGGCAGGAGGATCGCTTGAGCCCCGGAGTTGGAGGTTGCTGTGAGCTAGGCTGATGTCACGGCACTCTAGCCCAGGCAACAGAGTGAGACTCTGTCTCAAAAAAAAAAAATAGATGGGATTCGAAACCTGCCTGAACAAGATCGAGAGCCCGTCTCTAAGTAAAATATGTAATTTAAAAATAAAAAAATTTTTAAAAATTATAAAACAAAAGAGATGGGATCATACTATATGAAGGCATTTTGTACCTTTATATCCTTTTTATTTCTTGATATATCTTAGAAGATTTTCCATGATAACTTATGCAATTGTACCCCGTTGATTTTGATGGCGTAGTGGTATTCCATGGCATGGCTACACGGTAACTTATTTAACCAGTTCCCTCTTAGTAGACATATATTTTTGGCCTTTCGTTATGAAGATGCTGGTGCAGTGAACACCCTTGTGTACATCTTTGTGCATATGCACAAGTATGAAGGATGAAGTTTACCCAAGGTGGTATCTCTGGGAAAAAAAAGGGAAAAAGGATAAAGTTGAGTCAAGTGGTCAGTGCATTTCCGGGGCACCTTCCCCTCTTCCCACCCCCAGCCAGTGGAGAACTTACTACCATTACAGGTGCTGGTAGTTGTACTCAGTCTGCTTCATGGTCTTGAAAAATAGGTACCCCCATTCCAATGATTAGAAAACTGAGGTTCAGAGTGGTGAAGGGACTTTATCAGTGACACCCAGTTAAAAAGTTTTGTTCCCAGTAAATATACATGATACAAAATTCAAAAGAAATGAAACATTGTTATATCGGTTAGGAGTAGGTTTGGCTGCATGTGATAGGAAAACCCAAAATAATTGTGGTTTAGAGCCCTAAGATTCTAGTCCCTTATGTGAAATAATTTTACAAGAGTTAGGCAGTCCAGGCGGGGCGCGGTGGTTCACGCCTGTAATCCTAGCACTCTGGGAGGCCGAGGCGGGCAGATCACTCAAGGTCAGGAGTTCGAAACCAGCCTGAGGAAGAGCGAGACCCCTGTCTCTACTAAAAATAGAAAGAAATTAATTGGCCAACTAAAAATATATAGAAAAAATTAGCCGGGCATGGTGGTGCATGCCTGTAGTCCTAGCTACTAGGGAGGCTGAGGCAGGAGGATCACTTGAGCCCAAAAGTTTGAGGTTGCTGTGAGCTAGGCTGACGCCACGGCACTCACTCTAGCCTGAGCAACAGAGTGAGACTCTGTCTCAAAAAAAAAAAAAAAAAAATAGATACATACACACATATACAGACAACTGATTTTTCACAAAGGTGCATAAGCAATTCATTGGTTAGATAGTCCTTAAACAAAAATGCTTGAACATTTAAATACCTATATGGCACAAAAAAATACTTTCAATCCCTCACTTTATATATATATAATATATATATATATATATAAAAACTCAAAATGAATTGTAAATGGAAAACCAAAAATATATAAATTCTTCAAAAAACATGGGAAACTTTTTGTGACCTTCTGTTAGGCTAAGGTTTCTCAAAAGAACAAATTAACAAGTTGTACTTTATCTAAATTAAAAACTGCTCTTCAAAAAATAATGTTAATAGGATGAAAAGACAAGCCACAATCTAGGATAAACATTTTCAAGTTATTTATCTGATAAAGGACTTGTATATAGAATAAAGTATTCTGAAAATTCATTAACATAAAAACAAACAATCCAATAAAACAGTAAGCAATCAATTTAAACAGATACTTCATCAAAAAAATACACATATGGTACACAATTACATGAAACGATGCTTAACATCATTAGTCATTAGGGAAATGCAAATTAAAATGAGAATTGGATACCATTACACATCTTTTAGCATGGCTAAAGTTTAAAAGATTAACTAACTGTACAAGGGTTGAAAAATGTGGCAGAATTGAAAGTCCCATACTCTGCTGGTGGGACTGTAAAACGTTATAACCATTTGGGAAATAGAGTGGCTGTTTCTTAAAAAGCTAAACATACACCTACCATATAGTCATTACACAATGAAAGTATCTGTTAGTACAAAATCAGTACAGCTTTTTTTTTTTTTTGCAGCTTTTTAATAATGGCCAAAATTCCCCCTGTAAAAAATCTATCACAAAATTATATTTGTTTAAAATTAATCATAATGACAAAGATTACATTAAAATCACGTGAGGTTATTTAACTTCTATATTTTGTTCCATGTTCCAAATAAGATCTATTGCTATTTTATTTTCAGAGTAGAAAAAAATTACACCAAATACAATTAAAAGAATATAGCAAAAAGACATTGCTTTTCTTAGCAATATATATAGAGTTGCATTACAATATTTAAGAAATAGAAATTGTAACATATTAATGACAATTTTAGTTATTCAAGATGACTTTTATTATATGAAACTAATAATATAAACCAATTATTTAAAATGAAAAATACACAAATACTTACAATAACATGTTCCTCTAAGTGGATTACCAACATAGCGATTTTCAGAGTCACATCTGTAGAAACATAAAAACTGATTTAATATCAAACAATGTAATTCAAAAGCCTCATGTTTTTCTTCAGACAAAAAATGTATTTATACTCCACATTAAAACATCTTAAAAACTATATAATTAAATTTCAAAAATGAGTCTTCAAAATAATTAATTGTAGAAAGCCTATATATGAGTGGAATTCTATCTATAAATACTATCTACAAAATACTCTTTACAAATTAGTATTTCATTATCCCCTTTTTATTAAAAAAAACATAAATAAGAATGATGGTAAAATGTACTTTTATCATTCCAAACTATATAATTTATTTTCTAATATTGCAAATATATACCAACTCTTGTAACTCTGTATTATTTAAGCTTATAAACTCATGATTTCAATAAATTAAAATCCTGCTTTCTCTTCTCTATAAACAAAAACATGTTACTGAAATACTGCATTATATAAGAAATAATTATTAAAGATGGTTATATGGTTATATCATTTATGCAAACCTATAACAAAGATTGTCAATGTTTATGATCATAATAGAATCTCATATTTTATTTTTGCCTGTAATACTAGAACTTTGGTCCATAAAAAACATATTTATTGATGCATACTTTTATCCAACCAACATAGAAATTAATCAAGAGAAATAATGCTGCTTATGACCAGTAACTGCTATATAATTTGAGGGAGTGGGAAATAATAGTACAAAATGAAGACATAAATTTGTTGTTAAAAATTATTAAGAAATTGCAAGATGGCCACAGCAAAGCATTAAACCAAGTGTGAAGCCCTTCTAGGTATGGGAACCTGTGCGGATTCACAGGCTACACACCCATGAAGTTGGCCCTAGTTATGACAACCAAGCTTTAAGTGTTGCTAATATTAAAGGCATCCTTCTTTTTTAGAGCATAAAACTCTGATTTAATTACATTGGTTTTAAGACCAAAATGGCTTTTCTTAATAGGAATTTTCCTAAAAGCTTATGCTTTGAACTCATTTTTAACTTCAGAGAATATGGAGAAGGTATGAAAACTGGTTGTGCTCATTTTCTCTGAACTTGAAAACCTGTACTACTTAGGCGACTAAAGACATGATAATATAACCAGAAATGTTTAGGACAATTCTACAGCAAATAATATATTTGTTCTAAATAAAAATAAAGGATCATTTTCTATGCTTAACAGACTTCTTTAGATATAAATTTTTATGTAGTTATAGTTTTGAAGATTTTTTTATTAAATCTTTCCTATAATTCTATAATTATTATAGCTGGAATTTATGATTTATACCAAATATAGTATATATATGCCTAATATAAACATGTATTTGCACATACATAATCAAAACAATCAAATTTGATTTTAATAATATGATGTACATGGACAGGAAAAAGGAAAAAAATTTAAATAATCAGAAACACTGCTTTCTAAAGTTAATTTTTTGAAGGGAAATAAATTTTGAGAATAACAACTAAATGATAAAAAGACAAAAATCACTCAAAAAGTACTGAGAGCAGAGTAACAATAGCAGGTTTCCATACACTAAAAGAACAGAAAAAAGAGGAAAATGAATACAAGGATCCAGCTGAAAGGATTAAAGGACTACAGTTATCAGAATTAATAATAAAAGACTGAAAAGAAATAAGGGCATAGAGACACTAGACTTGATATGATATGGAGGAAAATTATAAAGATAACAATGCAGATTTGATACATAAGATTAAGATGTACTTTCCAAAAAAAATAAGAATGCTTCCCTTTTTTAGCAATACAAAAGAAAAATATGTTCTGTGGGCTGTTTTAAAGCTTCCACAAAATTGTCATTTTAAAAGATTTAATTGTTGAAGAGAATTCAAAACATACAAGTAAAATTGGATTCTTAACTAGCAAAACACTAAACTTAAAAAGCAAAACCCATAAAAATTAGTTCTACAGCATAAATTCAACCCATAAAATTTCTAAAAGATCATTTTTACTTACAATTGGCATTGATCACCTTTTATTCCTTTAGTTGTACAGAAACATTTTCCTGTGTGCAGATGACAAATATTTGCATGGCCACTGCATGTGCAAGCTGTAAGTCAAAATCAAAATGCTATTGAATATTCTACATCACAAACATGCACAGCACATTTCAGGGAAGGTATTATTATTATTACCTTATGCTTATGTCCTCTCATTTCCTCATGCCATCCAAAAGCTTAAAGGTTACCACATATTATAAGGTAGTTTTAATTAAAGGGAAGTAAATTCACTTATTTGAAATTTTGTGAAATTCTATAAAGTCTTTGGGGGTATCTTGAAGTCCATTTTCTCTTACTGACACCAGCACAATCACGGATCAGATACCTTTTTACGCTCAGTATTTCCAGGTTATAATTCATTCTCTAATCCAGTTACATATTCTAAAAAGACAAGACTGATTGTGTCACTAACCCTTTCAAAAAACTTTAGTGAGAACTAATGGCATTCTTTCACACAAACAGTTAAACCATTCTATTAACAAAAATGAAATAATGTGATCTTTTCCTGATTCAAATACACATAAAATCAAGCTAATGAGCCAAAATTCCCCAATGGTCAACTTTTTTATTATTATTTTCTCTTAAAATATCAGTAGTAATTCTAGTATGTATGCTAATGAAGTAACAAATGCAAACAAATGTAACCAGATCACATTGCTATTTTTACTGAGTCTCCAAAATAAAATAGATTTGATATACCAAAATGAAGCACAAGACCAATATGAACATTTTCAAAGAAATATTTGGACCAGATAGAGTCAATAAAAGAATCAAAAAGAGTGAAAGCTGAGAGGATTCGGTGAGGATTATCAGGAAGAAAAACATTTCAGTATTATTAAACCCGTCTTCTACCTCCCAAGAGAATGTTTGCCTGTGCTCTTACTCAAGCCTAATGAGACGTCACGGGAGCTCTTTGAAGAGTGAGGTGGGTCCCTTAAAATCTAGGTGGCATATTAGATGTGACACAAATATTCAGCTGTGAATAGCTGTGGCTATTTAACTGAGGTGGCAGGACAAATAGAAAGTGCCACTTTTTGAAACTATCAGCATTTACACTAAAGTCAAAGAAAATAATATATGTTTCCTCTAGCTGACCTGGAACTGCTTAAAAATCTGACCAAGAGGACTGCGTGGAAGCATCAGGGGACTCCAACTAAAAAAGCAGAAGAAAAAGTTGCCGATACAGGAAAAGAAATACGTGTCACCTTCATCAAGAGAATTACACCTGAATAGGCCAAGCTTCAAAAAAAAAAAAAAACCCCAAAAGACACCTATGTGAGAATGGATCAGCAGTTGTGCATCTCTCACACAGTGGACCTCAACCACAGATGACAACTATCCCTCACACATAATTTTCTTCTCTGCATAGAAAGATCAAAAATATTACCAAGCCAGAAAGGGAGAAAAATCCTAAATATAGAAAGAGAGAGCATCCAGAATGGAGGTAAAGAGAAAATATGGCTACAGAGTACATTCACAGTTCTGATTTTTATTTGATCTAGACAATTTCAATTATTTATGTAAGCACATGTTTGCAAATTAAATTCTTCAAAGTTCCTTATATTAACTAAGAGTGAGTCTAGGATTCTGAGACTTCATACAAGGTCAAGGAAAAAACTTATTCGACTGAATACATTTTTTTCTCTTTCTCTTTTTCTTTTCTTATTTATTTATTTATTTATTTAGAGACACAGTGTTGCTCTGTTGCCCTGAGTAGAGTGCAGTGGCATCATCACAGCTCACTGCAACCTCAAACTCCTGGGCTCAAGCAACCCTCTTACCTCAGCCTCTCGAGTAGGTGGGACTACAGGTACGTGCCACAATGCCTGGCTAATTTTTATATTTTTAGGATAGATGGGATCTTGCTCTTGTTCAGGCTGGTCTCGAACTCCTGAGCTCAAGCAATCCTCCCACCCTGGCTTTCCAGACACACTTCCCAGATCATGCTAGGATTACAAGCATAAGCCACGGTACCTGACCTCCACTGAATACATTTTAAAGGGACAAGGGACAGAGAAAAAGATTGTAGTTTTGTTATACGGTATTAGTCTGGCTTCTACATCTTATCAGTTACATATATATTAGTAAAAAAAGAACCTAGAAAAAACAAAGTAAATATTGCTTATTATTTTTATGAAGGCAAGAGATTATGGTGGTGATTTTAAATTGCATAAATATTTCCTATTTATGAACTTGTTAGTAGTATATAAAACAGGATAACAAAATTTATTTCCTGTTTATGAACTTGTTGGTAATATATAAAACAGGATAACAAAACCATCTAATTTAAGGACTAGAATTCCATTACTACCACTTGTAGCAATCTGTGTACTGCTCCTTTAACCTATTTCGTTGTGCCCTGCCCACCCCCCCGCCCCCACCCACCAGAAGTAACCACTAGCCTAAACTTTGTATTCCTCAATTCCTGGTTTTTAACTCAACATACATAAATAATTTATAACATTTAAATTTCCATTAGCAAATGAAGACAGCTACAAGAAATTCCAAAAAATAGTATCATACAATGAGCCCCAACGACAATATAACCAAATCAAAAGTTAATAACAAACAAATAAAAAAAAAAACTATACATCTGGATTACAAAAAAAAAAACACTCTAGAGGAGTGATGTTAACAAGATGGTAGACTAGAATTGTCCAGCATTCATCCCCTTACAGAAACATCAATTTGAAAATCTATCCACACATGAAAAGACCTTCCTAAGAGCTAAGTAATCCAGGTGAGAGATCATAGCACATGGTTATAGCATAGAAACAAGAAAAAAATATATGGAAGAAGGTAGGAAAGCCAGTTTAAAATTATCAACAGCACCCCTCCCCTAACCCCAGGCACTGAGACATACCCCAAAGTGGGTAAAGAAGAGTGAAGTAAGAACCTAACTTTCCAGTGGACCCCAGCACCAGGCCTCCCCCTACAGCCCCAGACTCCAAACCTGCCCCAGTGCCAGGCCATCCCCAGGAACCACAAGCTCTAGGCTAGCACCTGAGCAAGCAGGCTCCAGGTCCACCCCAAGCTCCAGACTGGCCCCAGGACCCCCCTCTGTGTCCCTAGGTTCCAGACCAGCCCCCACAGTCGAAGACTTCAAGCCCACCCCAGTAACAGGTCAGCTCCCAGAAATCCCAGGCTCCAGGCCAGTCTCCATGGTGCCAGCCTCCTAGCTTGCCCCAGGCCATGCTAGACCCTGCAGCTCCAGACTCCAGGCTGGTAGCCACATACCAAGCATTCAAGCCCTCCCCAGTGTTAGGCTGGCACCTGTGAACTCTAGCTCCAGGCTAGCCCCCATGGCCCTAGGCTCCAAATTTACTCACATAGATACAGGCTACAGACCAACCCAGTGCCAAACCAGCACCAGGATCATGACCAGCTAACTGCCAACTCAGGCTCCAGGACCATCCAGTGCCAGGCCAGCCCATGTGGACTTAGCATCCAGGCCTGCCCCCATGGCCCCAGGTGCCAGCCCATCCCACTGCCAAGCCTGCTTCTGCAGATGAAAACTGAAGGCCTGCTCACCAGGTCACCCCTAGGGACCAAGGCTTCAGACAGGCCACAACAGACACATGCACCAGGCCACAAGACACATAAAAGATGTAAACTGTGACATCAATAACATAAAACATGTGGAGAAGAGAAGGTAAAGTATAAAGTTTTTGTATATAATCAATACAGGCTTGTTTTCAGCTTAAAATAGACTATTATATCTATAAGATGTTTCATATAAGCTCCATGATAAGCACAAAGAAAAGACCTATAGTAAATACACAAAAGATAAACAAAAAGGAATCAAAGCACACAACTACAAAAAGATCATCAAATCACAAGAGAAAACAGCAAGAGAGAAAAAATGGAACAAACTAAAACACAGAAAAAATTAAATTACAGAAGTAAGCCTTTACCTATCAAGAAAAAAATAGTAAAAGTCAGAGTGTAAGTAAATAAAATAGAGACCAGAAAGACAATAGAAAAGATCAATGAATAAAATCAGAAATAAAAGACTAATACAACAGAAATACAAACGATGATAAGAGACTACAATGAACAATTATATGTGTACAAGTTGGATAACCTAGAAAGAATAAATTCCTAGAAACATACAACTTACCAAGACTGAATGAAGAAGAAATAGAAAATCTAAACAAACCAATAACAAATAAGAATATTGAATCTGTATTCAAAAACCTCCCATCAATATCAAATCCCAGAACCAGATAGCTTCATGGCAGAATTCTATCAAACATTTTAAAAAGAACTAATATCATTCCTTCTCAAACTTTTCCAAAACAATTGAAGAACAGGGAATACTTCCAAACTCATTTTATGAGGCCAACATTATCCTGTTACCAAAGCCAGAGAAAGGCACTAGAACAAAAGAAAATTACAGGCAAATATCCCTTACAAAAATAGATGCAAAACCCTTAACAAAATATTAGCAAACAAAATTCAATAGAAGATAAAAGGGATAATTCACAGTGAACAAGTAGAATTCATCCCAGGGATCAAAGATGATCTATCATACACAGATCAACAAATATGATACACCATATTAAAAGAATGAAGGGCAAAAACCATATAGTGATCTCAGTAGATGCAGAAAAAGCATTTGACAAAATTCAAAGTCCTTTCATGATAAAAAAAAAACTCTCAAAAAATTAGATATAGAAGGAATGTACCTCAACATAATAAAGACCACATATGATAGGCCCATAGCTAAGATCATACTCCCTAAACATTTAAAGATTTTCCTCTAATATTAATATTATTAACAAAACAAGGATGCCCATTCTTACCACTTCTATTCAATATAGTACTAAAAGTACTAGCAAGAGCAATTAAACAAGAAAAAGAAATAAAGAAATCCAAATAGGGGGAAAAAAGTTAAATTGTTTGTTTGCTGATGACATGATCTTGTATACAGAAAACCCTAAAGACTCCATCAAAAAGCAATTAGAACTGATAAAGAAATTCAGTAAAGTTGCAGTATACAAAATCAACATGCAAAAATCAGTAGCATTTCTTTACACTAACAATGAAAAGAAATTAAGAAAATAATCTTGTTCATAATAGCATCAAAAAATACTTAGCAGTAAATTTAGCTGGGAAGATACAATATCTTCATACTGAAAGCTATAAAACATTGAGAAAAGAAATAGTAGATGATACACATAAATGGAAATGTATCCATATGTATGGATTGGAAGAACTAATATTGTGAAAATGCCCATACTATTCAAAGCAGTCAACCTGTTTAATGCAATTCCTATCAAAATGCCAATGGCATTTTTCACTGAAAGACAAAAAACAATTCTAAAATTCATATGGAAAAACAAAAGACCTCTAAGAGCCAAAGCATTCTTGAGCAAAAAGAGCAAAGCTGAAGGCATCACACTATCTGACCTCAAAATACACTACAAAACATCATGGTACTGCCATATAAACAGACACATGGACTAATGGAACAGGATAGAGAGCCCAGAAATAAACCCACATACTTACGATCCATTGATTTTTGACAAAGGTGTCAAGAAAACACATTGGAGAAAAGACAATCTCTTCAACAAATGTTGCTAGGAAAATTGAATATCCATCACACAGAAGAATGAAATTAGGCCCTATTTCACACTATAAACAAAAATCAACTCAAAATTCCTTAAACATTTAAAGATAAGATTGAAACTCTAAAATTACTGGTATAAAATACAAGGGAAATGTTCTATGATATTGGTCTGGGCAAAAATTTCTTTTTTACACAGGCTACTAAAGCAAAAATAAAAAAAATAGGATTGCATCAAACTAAAAATCTTAAGCACACCAAAGGGGAAAAAAAAATACAGTGAAGAGACAACCCACAGACTGGGAAACAACTTGCAGATTGAGAGGAAACATTAATACCATTTATTAGCAACTAGTCATGAAATATTTAAAGACAAATTTAACATCACTACCATATTTCTGATAGAAGGTTGAACATGTAAGTTATAAGTGGAGAAAATATTCATAATTCATTTATCTGATATAGATCTTCTACCCCAAATATTAAAAGACCTCTTAAAATTTAATACAAATAAAAATAGCCCAGTAAAAGATTAGGAAGATCTGAATAGATACTTCACACACATAAACAAAAAACATTTGCAGCTGGCCAATAAATACATGAAAGATATTTAATGTCCTTAGCCATCAGACAAATTCAATTTTAAAACCACACTAAACACATATTATGATGGATAAAATTTTAAAACTGACAATACTAAGTGTTAGCAATATATGAAACATGAAATACTCATAAATTGCTGGCAAAGATGTGCAATGTTACAATCACTTTGAAAAACACTTTGACAATTTCATAAAAAGTGAAACATACACTTATGATACTACCAAGTAATTCCACTCTAAGGTATTTACCCTAGAAAAATGTGAGGCATGTGCACACACAAGCCTATATCTAAATATGAATACTATTTCTACTGCTACTTACTAAAAACTGGAAATAAACCAAGGGTCCATCTATAGGTATTGGGATAAAAAAATATGGTAAATCTATACAATAAAATACTAGTCAGCAATAAAAAAGAACAATTAACAGGTACATGGGATAAAAATGCTGAGCAAAAAAAGGCAGAAACAAACGTTCTATTTTATGATTCTATTTATGCAAAACTTTAGAAATAAACATAATCACTAGCAAGGATCATCAAACTACAGCCCACAAGTCAAATGCGGTTTGCCTTATGTTTTTGTATGGCCCATGAGCTTAGAGTAGACATTTATTATAAATTTTTAAATGATTGAAAAAAATGAACAATTTTATAACATGAAAATTATATAATGTTCAAATTTCAGTGTGCATGAAATAAGTTTTTTTGGAATGTAGCATCATCCATTGTTGAGACATTATATATGGCTGCTTTCATACTATGGAAGCAGAGTTGAGCAGTTGCACACAAACCAAATGGCCCATAAAGCCTAAAATATTTACTTTGGTCCTTAAAAGAAAAAGGTTGCCAACATCTTATATCCAGTGGGGAAAAAAAGATCAGTGTTTGGTTATAATTAGGGACAGGTGGAGAAGTGATGGAGAAGGGATGCAAAGGAAACTTTTGCAGTGATGAAAATGTTTATCTTGATTGTGGTGGTGTTTTCTTGAGTGTAGAAAATTTGACAAAAGTCATCTATCTTCACATTTAAACTGCATGCATTTACTATACATAACCTTAATTTTATGAAAATCAAAGAATATAGTTATGATGATGTTTTTTGGCAGAGAGGTGGGAAAAGTTAATATGTTTATCTTTCATTTATTTGCATAGGTCTGTATCTTTTAGTCCTTTGATGATAAAAGTTATACTTTTTCAAATATGAAATAGAGACAACACTAATTAAAAAATTTTAATTTTAACATCTGTACTATTAGATTGTGACTTTTTATAAGTGTGAAATAGTATATTTTAAATTATGTTACTTTTTGATATTTTAATTCACTCTCAATTGATATAAACTCAGGTCAAATGTAATAATTAAAAAGGTACCAAACAAAAGTAAAACTTACACAAAATAAACAAAATTGGATTTTTTCTGAATCTATGTTTCGGTAAGGTGACTGAATATTACAGTATTTGGATATACTTCTGGCTGTCTTTAATTCACTTATTTTGTGATCAAATATTTATTATCTTAATTTGTGAAGTAGCATAATTTTTATAAAAAATTCTGATAACAGGTTCCTTGTATCTAATTTAAAATATATTTCTGAATATTGATATAGTCTTACAAGTAGCATCAAGTGTGATATATTCAATGCTGACTTCTGTATCTTTCTTTCTTTAAGTGATCCTTGATTCGAAAAGATATCAACCCTATGCCAGTAGCACAACCTAAAGGTTTTCATTGACATCACTACCAACTTTACAGAAAAAATAAAGGATTATAAGGAAATAATGTGAACAACTGTACATCAACAAATAAGATAGGTGAAAGGGAGAAATTCCTAGAAAGACATAAACAACTAAAACAGACCCAAGAAAAAAGTAGAAAAATGTAATAAAGTCATAACAATTAAGGAGATTAAATTAGCAAATTTACAACTCCCCACCAAGAAAAATCCAGGCCCAGATGACATCACTGGTAAATTTTACCAAGCTTTTAAAGAAAGATAATAACAGATCTTTACAAACTCCCCCCACAAAAAGGAAAAACTACAAAATTTATTCTGTAAAACCAGTATTATACTGATACCAAAACCAAAGACATCACAAGGAAAGAAAACTATACACCCAATATCTCATATGAATATATACACAGAAATCTTCAACAAAATATTAGCAAAAAAAATTTAGCAATATATGAAAAAATTATCCACCATGACCAAGTAAGGTTTATCCCAGGAAAATAAAGTTGTCTTAACATCAAAAACTCAGCAAATAGAATGTACCACACTAAAAGAAAATAGACCAATTAAAATTTAAAAGAGCAACTCAATCAATGCAGAAAAATTATTTGATAAAATACAACATTCTTTTATGATTAAAAATACTCAACTAGAAACAGAGAGAACTTCCTCAACCTCATAAAGGCATTTCAAATAAAACCCATAGCTAACATCATGCTTAATAGTGAATTTCTCCCCCGACAATCAGGAACAAGACAGAGATGTCTGCTCTTGCCATTTATTTCCATCATTGTACTGGAGATTTGTGTCAAGGCAAGTAGATAAGAAAAGAAATAAACGGCATCCAGATTGAAAATGAAGAAATTATTACTATTCACAGATGACATGATCTTGTGTGTTCTCAAATGTTCACTAGGAAACTATTAGAACTAATACATTAGCTAAGCAAGGTTACAGGATACAAGATAAATGTACAAAAGTCTATTGTATTTCTATATGCTTTCAATCAATAATCTAAAAGTAAAATTAAGAAAACAATTTCATTTAAATAGCATTAAAATAATAAAATTCTTAAAGTTTTGTTTTTTTGTTTCTTTTTAAATTCTTTTTTTTCATTTCTTTTTTATTTTGGCATATTATGGGGGTACAAATGTTAAGGTTATGTATATTGCCCTTGTCCCCCTCCCTCCTCGAGTCAGAGCTTCAAGCGTGACCATCCCCCAGACAGTGCACATCTCACTCATTATGTATGTATATGCCCATCCCCTCTTCCCCCCTCCCACCTGCTCGACACTCAATAAATCTTTTCCTATATGTCCATTTAGGTGTTGATCAGTTAATACCAATTTGCGGGTGAGTACATGTGGTGCTTGTTTTTCCATTCTTGGGATACTTCACTTAGTAGAATGGGTTCTAGCTCTACCCAGGAAAATACAAGAGGTGCTATATCACCATTGTTTTTTGTGGCTGAATAGTACTCCATGGTATACATATGCCACATTTTATTAATCCACTCATGTATTGGTGGGCACTTGGGTTGTTTCTGCAACTTTGCAATTGTGAACTGTGCTGCTATAAACATTTGAGTGCAGGTGTCTTTTTTGTAGAAAAATAATTTAAGAAAAGTGCAAGACATGTACTCTGGAAACTACAAAACATCATTGAAAGAAAATTAAAGATGATATAAATAAATTGAAAGATACTACATGCTTATGGATAGAAATAATTAATATTGGTAAGATGATCTACAAATTTAATCAACAAATTTAATGCAATCCCTACCAGAATCCTAGTTGGCATCTTTGTAGAAACTGACAAGTTAATTTTAAAATTCATATATAATTACAAGGAGTCTCATATAACCAAAACAATCTTAAGAAGAATAAAACTGGAGGATTCAGACACCCCAATTTCAAACACTACTATAAAATAACAATAGTAAAACATATGAGACTGGCATAAATATAAAATGCATATCAATAGAGTGGAATTGAGAGCCCAAAAACAAATCATTCCATTTATGGCCAATTGATTCTTGATAAGAGTAACAAAATAAGTAAATGGGGGATAGGTAAATAGCCATTTCAACAAATGGTACTAGTCCAACTAGATGTGCACATGCAAAAAAAAAAAAAATGGACTTGGACCCCTACCTCACACCAAGCACAAAAATTCTATCAAAATAGATAACAGACCTAAACATAAGATTTAAATTGTAAAGCTCATAGAAAAAACATACAAATAAATCTTTATGTCTTTATGACCTTGAGTTAGGTAATTGTTTTGGTATCAAGAGTACAAAAAAAAGAAAAAAAGAAAAATATAAATTGGATTTCATCAATCTTAAAATATGTTGTGCTACAAGTGATACTATCAATAAAGTAAAATGACCATAAGAATGGGAGAAATGTTTTGCAAATCATATTTTGATTTGTATCCAGAGTATTAAAAAACCTTTTAACTAAATAATAAAAAGATAAACTACCCAACTAAAAAGTCCAGCAAAAGATCTCAATAGACATTATTCTAAAGAAGATATACAAATGAATAATAAGCATAGGAAAAGATATTCAAACTCATGACTCATTTAGGGAAATGCCAATCAAAATCTCAATTAGATATAACTTCATACCTACTAGGATGGCTATAATCAAAAGACAAGCAATAAAAGTGTTCAGGAGAATCTGGAGAAAACATGTGAACTGCTAACTGAGCTATGAAATGGTGCAGCTATTCTTGAAAATAGTTTGGCAGTATATTAAAATATTAAACATAGAATTAACATATGACAATATACTTCTAGATATACACCTAAGGGAAATAAAAGCATATGTCTATACTAAAATTGTAAATGAATATTCATAGCAGCATTATTCATAAGAGCCAAAAAATGGCAACAGCCCAAATGTCTATCAGATGATGAATGAACAAAATATGACAAATTCATATAATTGAATATTACCTGGAAGTAAAACATGAAGTCCTTGTACATGATAAAAAATAATTCTACACTTTGTATGGAACCAGTAAAGATCCCATATAGCAAAAGGAATCTTAAGCAAAAAGAACAAACTGGGAAGCATCAATTTACCAGACTTCATGCTTTACCACAAGGCTATAGTAACTAAAACAGCATTGCAATGGCACAAGAACAGAGACCAATGGAACAGAACTGAGAACCCAGATATAAAACCATCCTCATATAGCCATGTAATCTTTGACAAAGCAGACAAAAACATACACCGGGGAAAAGTATCCCTATTCAATAAATAGTGCTGGGAAAATTGGAAAGCCACATGTAGAACACTGAAACAGGATCTGCACCTCTCACCTCTCACAAAAATCAACACACAGTGGATAACAGACTTAAACCTAAGGCATGAAACTTTAAGAATTCTAGAAGAAAATGTTGGGAAAACTCTTATAGACATTGGCCTATGGAAAGAATTTATAAAGAAGACCCCAAAGGCAATAACAGCAACAATAAAAATAAATAAATGGGACCTGATCACATTTAAAAGTTTATGTACAGCCAAGGAAACTATCACGAGAGCAAACAGACAACCTAAAAAATGGGAGAAAATATTCGCCTGCTACACATTTGATTAAGGGCTGATAACTAGAATCTATATAGAACTCAAGAAAATCAGCAAGAAAAAATCAAACAACCCCTTTAAAAAGTAGGCAAAGGACATGAACAGAAACTTCTCAAAAGAAGACAGACTAATGGCCAACAATCATGAAAAAATGCTCCACATCTCTAATCATCAGGAAAATGCAAATTAAAATCACAATGAGATATCACTTAACTCCAGGGAGAATGGCTTTCATCAAAAAGTCCCAAAACAATAAGTGTTGGCAGGGATGCAGAGAAATAGGAACACTCAGACACGGCTGGTGGGACTACAAACTAGTACAACCCCTGTGGAAAGCAATATGGAGATACTTCTAAGAGCTAAAGTAGAACTACCATTTGATCCAGGGCATCTACCCAAACTAAAAAAAGACATCCTATAAAAAAGACATCTGCACTAGAATGTTTATAGCAGCACAATTCACAATTGCAAAGATGTGGAAACAACCCAAGTGCCCATCAACACATGAGTGGATTAATAAAATGTGGTATATGTATACCCTGGAGTACTATTCAGCTATTAGAAACAATGGTGATATAGCACCTCTTGTATTTTCCTGGATAGAGCTGGAACCCATTCTACTAAGTGAAGTATCCCAAGAATGGAAAAATAAGCACCACATGTACTCACCAGCAAATTGGTTTCACATATAGGAATAACATTTATCGAGTGTTGGGCAGATGGGAGAGGGGAGGAGGAGATAGGTATATACATACATAATAAGTGTGATGCGCGCCATCTGGGGGATGGACATGCTTGAAGCTCTGACCTGAGGGGGAGGGGGACAAGGGCAATATATGTAACCTAAACATTTGTACCCCCATAATATGCCGAAATAAAAAAATAAAATAAAATAAAATAAAGTGATCCTATTCCAAATGGAAAAAATAAAATTAAAATTAAAAAATAAATCTTACATGAATAGATGAATAACTAATGATTATCATTTACTAATGTTTGTAAAAAGTTTCACATGTCATGTATATTAATTATTCTAGTGTTTCTAAAAGTGTGAGAGATGTTCTTTGAGAAAGCTGTTTGGTGATGAAGTAAACTGAAATTTCAATTTATGCTCTAAAAACCAGTTCTTGAAACTATTCAATGGAAAGAACTATAAGGACAATCATAATGCAAATCAGCAGGCTTTTTTCATGTATTTCTTACCAAATGGCTAGAATAATATTAACATCTTTGCATTTCTTGTTAAAAAGAAAAAAAGTAAGAAAAACAACTTTACATACTAACAAAACTCTTACAAAGTTCCTGTGATGTACCAGGTGCTTTATATACATTCCCATTTAATCCTCAGCACAATCCTGCAAGGTACACATTCATATTCCCATTTGAAAGATGCGAAAAAAAAAGGTTCTGAAAGTTAGCACAGAGGTTTGAGAGCTTGAGCTCTGGAGCCAGTGTGCCTCAGTTTAAATCCTGCCTCTCCCTTCTAACGAAGCAAGGGACCTGACTTATCTGTGACATGGGGATAGTAACTCTGGAAGAGAAGTCATCAGAATTAAATAAGCCTCAATAAGTATAAGTTCTTCTTGTTTCTACACCCTCTGAATTTGCTATCTTGTATTAATAAATCCTTTCAGTCTAAAGTCAAAGGCAGTTTAATATGAGTGACACTTTTGTCCACTTCAACAAGATCACAGAATGAGCACACGTAGCACTTAATGCCTAAAGCACATCACTCGTATACGCTGTAGGAAACGCAAAACGCAGAGGCCTGGTTCTGAAATGCAGGTGTGATCCTGCAGACACACTCCGGAGACAACTGGACTACTGGCTTCCTACTGGCTTCAGATCCCCCAGTATTCTGCAAAGACGTGGATCAATGGAGCACATGGCCTGAAAATGTGGCCAATCCAGAGAGAAAAATTTCTAGCAAGAAAGGATAGAGAAGCTGTCTCTAACATGCTGAATTTTAATTTTCTCAACTTTGTGAAGGTGGTAAGGAAGAAACAACAAAACAGTATCAGAAAAGCTGACGCGACCACAAACAAAATTCACTTCAGCTGAGCAAATACTTATTGAGCGTCTATTTGTTCAGGCCCTGGCAGATGCTAAGAAGAATAGGACTGGAATGTTCAGTAGCTTATAACAGGACTTCCCATTCAATCTGGCAGACTGACTTGTGTTTCCTCCTCAAATCCCTCTAAAATGACTATAAAATTTTTTTTCAAAAAGAAGAAATAAAGAATGTTTAATACACCCTTTTCAGCTCACCCTCATCCTCTCTCAGCAAAATGACTTTTCCATGAAAAACCTGAAGCAACCAGAAAAACCAAAGCTCCCCCAAACTCCCATCACCACATCTACACTCCCTCCACCCAACATCTGTTCCCATGTGCTCCTCCCTCCCTTCCTTCTTTCCTTCCTTCTTTCCTTCCTTCTTTCCTTTTACTAAAAATGAGCTGAGCTTCCTACCTAAAGTCGCCTTCCAGCCGCACAGCTCCCCATGAGGAGAGCTACTCCAGGAACCGCCTGACAATTCTCCTCCCAACGTTGGCTCATCCCACAGGTTGGGTCAGCATACACACAGCTGTTTCTCTTCCTCCTCCTTCAGCTACTGCCCCATTTTTCTATGCAAAAGCTCTTGCAAAACCATGTTATACCCTATTTTATTCCATTTCCTCTTCTTTCCCTTCTCTTTTACACCAGCTCCAATCAAGTTTTCTAGCCCCCAATCTGAGCGTAGTCACTGAAGCCATCCCTGCACTAAACCCAGCAGCCCACCCACCCTCTCCTTCCCCTACTGGACAAGGGATAGCTACCGCTTCCTCCAGTCCATCCACTCCCCTCTCTTGGCTTCTAAGTACCAGGCTCAGAGCGCCCCACCCCACCCTCACTTCCACCTCCACCCCCATGCCACTCCTTTTCCGGCTCCTTTGCAGGTTTCTCCCCCCACCCCCAGGTTTCAGCCCTGCACCTCTTCTCTCTTATGTCTACATATACCCTTTGGGCTTCTTATCCAGTTCCACAGCTTCAAATGCCACCCACATTAATATCCTCCCCTGCCAAACGCGTTCCTTGCCAACATTCCCACCTCAATGATGACAACTCCATCCCTCCAGATGCTGAGGTCAAAAACTTTGATGTCATCTTCAAATTCTCCCTTTCTTCACAGTCAGGTGTTCAGGAAACCCCAGTGGCTCTACTTTAAAAACGGAATCGCTGCTTCTCAGCACTCCACCACCGCATTCTCAGCTGGGTCATGCCATCTCTTGCCTGGATTATTGCCACAGTTTCCTAACTATTCTTCCTGCTCCCACTCCTGCTCCACTGAGCAGCCAGCCGATTCTGCTAAAGCCTAAGTCCCTCTTGTTACTCTCTGCTCAGGAACCTGTCAAAAGCCCCCCTCATTCCTCCCCTCTTCAAAGTCCTTACAACAGCCTGCAAGGCCCTGTCCCACCTAGCCTGCCTGGTCGGCCTCACCTCCCACTCCTCTCCTCACATTCACTCCTGTCCACCCCCGCCAGCCTCCTCACTGTGCCTTCAGGGGCAGGCCTCACTTTAGGGCCTTTGCACTGGCTATTCCTTCTGTCTGAACTGCCCTTCCTCCCAGCACTCTCAAGGTTTGCTTCTCCCCTTTGGGCATTGCTCAGAGTCGCAGTCATAAAGAGGCTCCCTCAGACCACCACTTTATAACCACACCTCCCAGCACTCCTAGTGCTGGTTTGCTCTATCTTCTCTATAGCATCTCTCTGTCTTCTAGCATATAATATTCTTTCCTTATTCCTTCTACAAATAATTGAGATAGGAAGAGAGGAAAGAATGGAGGGAACGGAAAACAGAGAAGTAATCACACGATAGAGACGTCAACACATTTTGCAGTGGAAAGTAGACCAAAGAATGAAGAAGGAAGAGCCGTGCAATGGAAGCACCTGCGGAATGCTATAGCAGAAAGCACTGGGCCAATTCCCCTCGGCCACCCCCAGAAAGGCTCAGAGCATGACGCCTCAAGTATCTCAGAAGGCATCTGCTGTTTAGGGAGTAGTTTGATCACTAGCTCACCTCTCCTACCCCAACAATGCAGCGATGGCACCTCCCCCCAGCACTTCCATGCTGCAGAAGAAATAAAAAGACTGGGAGCAATGTTTGTACTCCTGTAATATTCTGGGGAAACAAAGTACAAAATACATGAATTAATTAATAAAATAAAATAAAAAAGAATGAGAGCAACCACAAGCTGGAGGACACAGGCAGGGCAGGGGCAGGGGCAGGGGCAGGGGTGAGCATCATTCCCCACCTCCTTACACCCCCACCCCAAAGGGGATTGGAAGACTCTTCCTTGGAAAACCTTCCAAATGGATAGGACTCGTCCGATGATCAGCAAAATGAATTTTAAAAAGATCTACACTGAGGGAAATAATCTTAAAATAACTTCAGATTCTCAAGGGTAAGAGGCTGTAAAGGCTATGAAAGGTGGGGGGAGGGTGCATTGAGTGTCACATGTCTCAGACTTCTTAATAGGAAATCCACAAACTAGACAATGGAACAATGCCTAACGAATCCTGAGGGAAAAACCATCTTTAACCTAGATTTTAAACAAGCTAGTATTTATCAAGTATAAGAGTAGAATAAGAAAATTTAAGCATACAGGGACTCAAAATATTCACCTGCCACGTATCTATCCTTCCTCAGGAAATGACTGGGGAACAACGGGAAATCCCTGGGTTATAACCAAGAAGGGAGGTGTCAGGGCAACAGCTGGGCACTATGTAGAGATCCGTATCTATACAGCAGGAAGATGGCAGGGAGGATGTTAAGGAGGGGGCAGACGTAACTGACAGATTATCTGATGCACTATGTGGCATGGAGGTGGTATTGAGAGGCACTTTACAGCAACAATTGAGTGTTTGGGAAGAATTTTAAATAGGTATGCAAAAGCAAACAAATGTTTTTAAAAAATAAAATTAGATGTACATGAAAGAGAACATAATCCCAGTATACTACTTGGCTCAGCAGTGAACAACATTTCAATAATCACTTAGATGTAAACACTGAATATTGATTTAACCTAAAACTGGGTTATGACTATTAGAAGAAGATGGGGGAACGACACAGGAAAGACCATGAATTCAGCATGGCAGAGAAAAGGTATGTGCTCACCAAACCCTGTTTCCTTCCTTGTTGGACACACAGCTAAATTACATGTCTAGCTCCTCAGCAGGTATGTTGGCATCTTATGATTGAGTTTTGAACAATGGAATGAAGACAGAAGTGATAACATACTACTCCTTGGCCTGGCCTATAACATCTCCCACATTTAATCTTCTGTTCTCTCTTCCTGTTCCAGAGGAAAATTGGAGGCCATGTGTTGAAGATTGTGGCATCAAAAGATGGAAGGAGCCTGAGTTCCTGAATGTGAGTGAAGAACAACTTCTTACCTCCTCATGACCTACACTGAGAAAAAAAGAAATCTTTATTGTGTTAAGCTACCATTATGGACAGGCTGTTCATTATAGCAGCTAGCATTACTTACCCTGACTAATATACTCAACCACTTATAATAGGAAGGCAATGAACAATCTGAAACTGACAAAATCAAGAAACAGACACTGAAGCAAATTATTTAGAAATATATATATATATATATATGGAAATATATATCAGAAGAAACAAGTAAAAGAATTGAAAGTAGTATATCTCAGGAGTGGACCTGGGAAAATAGGGTGGGGTGGGATAGTTGACTGCTGTTTTTCATTATATGCCTAATAGCAATATTTAACTTTCAACTATATGTATGTATAATTTAAATAAAAACATAAATTACTGATTTAAAGGAGACTTATAGGCTTCTAGGAAAAGCAGACATGAATATACATTACTACAGAATACATAATATAAATACTCAAAGTGAAGCATTAGGTTGTGTTATGAGTAAACTATAGAAAAAGCTCTTAAAACAGATCAAACACATTTGTGTACAATAAAAGTTGTGCTCAATTTGGTTCCATTGCTTCATGGAAGATTTGGGATGTGATGTCTCAAAAAGAATAGAAAACTTGTGAATGTTTTCTTTTCTTCTTCCTTCCTTCTTTCCTTGCTTTTTTCCTTCCTTTCTTCTTTTGAGGAGTATAAGAGGAAGATATTTTAAATATTAAATGGAAGAAGGCCAAAAACCAGAGCTGTGCTAGCACCTACTGTTCCTTTGTGCAAATTTTTTTAAAGCACCCTTTCTCAAGATATTTTCATCTGTTGGAAAATTGTCTTTAATACTTATCTTGTTAGAATGAGACACTTTGCTGACATCTGGTGGATAAGTGTCATAATAAATATTCAAGTACAAATATGCGTACCTGCAATGTGATTGGCCATCCTTAGATGTGCACTCTGGTCCATGCACAACATGTACAACTCATGCTTTGGGTACCATCATTCCTAAAATATTGTTGATAGACAAAGCTATTGTTGATAGACAAAGCTTTATAGATCTGGGCCTCTGAATTTATTCTATCTTGCCGACTCTTCTCTTTCCCCTTCTCCTTCCTCTCCTTTTCATTCTCTCTGGCCCTCCTGTTAATGAGTGCCTTTCTCCTCAAAAAAATTCTACCCTTCTTTTGCAGAGCAAAAGCCTTAGTTTCAGCAGACACCTAAATCCTTAGAGCTTCTACCCAGAGCTCTATCCAAAACAAAGACATAAATCCAGAGCCTGCTATTAATAAAATAAACTACTTTCCACTTCAATATAGATTCAGGCCACAATTCCACAAGTCTTTTAGTGTCAGACCTACTCAGCGGGTAAGTGGGGTTCTGATGGCACTCAAGACAGAATCTTACCCTGAAGCTTGTGGCTCTACCACTAAGACCCCACCTAGAACTAACCTGCTTGCTTGGAATTGATATTTGCCACACCCACTAAGATCATTTTCAAGCACTTGACTGCATCACGGGCCAGAAAAATCACTGGGTATGCCTTCTTTATCCCTTCTCCCAGAAATCTGGGCTTATTTTGCTGAGGGCTGCTCAGAGCCCCTGATTCAGCTCAGTTGATCAAAAGGGAAACCTTACCTATTTTTCCTCTGCTCTTTCCTGTTCCAGTTTTCTCAAAGAATTGGCTAATACACATATGCAAAAAAACACACTTCATTCTTTCTGGGCCTCTCTCCTCTCTTGCCCTTTGTGGGAAATTGAATGAACCAGCCTATGATTTGAAAATGCAATCCCTTTGCCTACATGCATTGTTTGATGCCACCAATTCTCTGGATTACTTTCTAAAACCCATAATCCTGGGCTGGATTAAAAGATTTATCTTCAATGAATCCCTTTCTTACCATCCATCTCCCCTAACACTACTAAAGGGAAATGAGGTGCCTTCAAGGAGGCAATCCACTGTCAATGACTAGCTTATGAATCATTTGATTCTTAAACATGCTGAAGTATAAGACAAAATAATTCTAGGAAACATTGTCTTTAAACCAGGTGCAGTATAAATTCAAATGTCTTTAGTCAATTTTATCACATTCTATTGGGTTTGAGTCCTGCAAAAAATTTAAGAAATTGGGATAATTTAGTCCCAAAAGAAAAGAAAGAGAAAGAAACCAGGGAAGCTTGGAATGCCTTCAAATCCAAAAAGCATTTTATAAAAGTCTTTTCATTCATTTTTATTTATGTCCAATAAAATTAGCTTTACCTACAACTATATAGCATTCAGTTAGAGCAAGATATTAAATGTTCAGATGAAGGCCATCCTCACACCGAAAAGCATTTCTGCTTTGTTGCAAGCCTCACAGAGACAGGGGAATGAAGAGATGGCCTGCTGACTTGCCTAGGCCATAAGATTCTACACTACTCATTCAACAGGCACTAATTGGACATCCCTATTTGTCAGACACTAGTGAGCTGTTAAGAGTACTAACACCAACTAGAGTCCTTGCCCTTAAGGAGCCCACCATCTGCCAATGGAATCCAGGTTGTAAAATTCTGCCATAGCTCTGTGTATCCAACAGGTATGGGGAAATTGATCCCTTAAGCTAAATTCCTGCTGATCTGAGCTTCTCACAGACTCACCTGCCACTCTGAGTGGAGTTCTATTTACCCCAATTCACTGGACACCAGAAGTCCGTGTCTCTCCCTAAGAAGACCCCTTGGCTTTCTGTTAACCAGCCAGAGTGGGAGGAAAGAGGGTTTTTTAAGTGTCCTAGAAGTACCTTCAATTACATTGTACACTAGGGATGATTGAGAAATAACGTAGGGAAGAAATTCCGACTTCAAACTGGAAAATGCAATGCTGACCTATCTCTTCTTCAGCTGTAACTAAGGCTTTGCTTGGCTGTCCAGCATCACAAGGTTCATAAGAAATCAGTGCTTGTAAAATCCAGATTGCATGCACTGAAATGTGAAAACATGTTATATATCATCTATCCTCCTTAGTCTTCTTATAATTAGGTTACTAATATCATAAGAAATGATAAAGTTTCAGAGTCTATATCAGTCAGGGTTTCAGCAGGAAAGAGACAACACACTCAAATTAGGATAATTCAAGAAATATTCAGTAAAAGAACTATTTAAAAATACGTAGGGAAACCACAGGAATCTTGTGGTCCCCCAGGGCTAGTGTCACTGAGACTAGACACTAGGGACTCACAGGAGGAGAGGAAAGAGTAGTTAGCAACCAGAGGAAGAAAATCGTGCAGAGAATGTCGTGTGAGGAGCTGTGATGGCTGAGGCAAGCTCGCAGGAAAGACGGGCCAGGGGAATAAATACCCCAACCTCACTCTCCTCCCTCCTTCCCATTGGCTGAAGCCCAGCAGAAGCTAGAGGGCCTGGAAGGCCATTGGCTCAGCCACATCATCGCCATGGAGGAGAGAGAAGGGCAGAATATAGATGGGAACAGGAGGAAAACTTTCAGCCTAGAACCGGCAGTCCAAACCCAGAGTCACCCAAACAACTTTAAAATGAACTCAATCAACCCAAGGTGTATAGAAAACAAAAGTAGCAAACCTCAATCCAAATTGGACCATCCTCCAGACCCATCCTGCTGCCATGCACCTTTTTTCTTGTCCTATAATCATCACATGCCAAATGACATTGACATGTTTAATAAGCAACCAGAAAATACAAAGATACTCGTAACAATTTAGCAAATGCATTTAAGATGTAGGGTCAATCTATGGAAAACACTATGGAGATTCCTCGAAGAACTAAAAGTAGACCTACCCATTAGATCCAGCAATCCCATACTGGGTATCTACCCAAAGGAAAAGATATCACTATATCAAAAAGACACTTGCGATTATATGTTTATTGCAGCACAATTCACAATTGCAAAGATATGGAATCAACCTAGATGCCCATCAATCAAGGAGTGGATAAAGAAAATGTGGTACACATACATCACAGACTACTACTCACCCATTAAAAAGGATGAGGTAATGTCTTTTGTAGCAACTTAAATGTAATTATCTGAAGACCATTATCCTAAGTGAACTAATACAGGAATGGAAAATCAAATACCTCATGTTCTCACTTATAACTTGGAGCTAAGCTATGGGTATGCAGGGCTATACAAAGTGGTACAATAGACACTGGAGACTCAGAATGGGGGAGGTTCAGAGGCAGTGAGGGAAGAAAACCCACCTATTTGGGGCAATGTACACTATTCAGGTGATGGGTACACTAAAAATCCAGACATCACCACTATACAATTCATCCATGCAACTAAAAACTACTTGTACCCCTAAATCTATTGAAATATACATAAATAAATATTCCTTCAAGAACCTTGAAGATGCTGTGTTAAGCAAAATAAACCAGAAACAAAAGGAAAAAAAGGTATAGGGTCAGAAGCATAATTCATAAATGGGAAACAGAGAACCAACAATAATTCAAAAGCTTCCTCTACTCTTTAAATAATGCTTGCTTTTGTTATCATTGTTTTATATTTTAGATAGATATCATATATATTATATACATATATAGAATGTATGTATACATTCTATAATAATAAATGAGACTTGCCATTAGAGACAACCAAGTGAATACAAAATTTTACCTTTTCTCACTACCAAATCCCACTGAAATAATAAAAGAAATATGAATTATTAAAATATATCTATAGTCATTCCCATAAGCCAGAGCATACCCCCAGAAGACCAGATAATGATAAATTTGGAGATAAAGCAAAGGGGAACAATTGACGCCCAACTCAACAGACCCAAGGAACCTATCAACCCAAAGTCAATAGGGATATCCAAAAATCATGAGGTTTGCTCTTCAGAACCTCTGAATAATTCCAAATCAGCAACAAGGGCCTGGAGATGAAGTCTTTAGGATGCTAAAAGCTGATAATCAGCTTTGATTTCTAAAAACTGCACTTCTGATGTGGCAGCAACCTGGGGTGGCTATGTAATAGGTCCACTTGACTTGGCTGAACCACATGTTCCAGAATTCCCTTCCTCCTATATTTCTGGTTAAAGTGAGGAACAAAAGAGACCCTTATGGAAGGTTTGCAGGGCAGGAGAGAAGCAGCTCCATGTTGCAGTTCCCATGCGTCATGGCTTACCTGCTGGCTCTCCTCAATGGCCTGAGGTCACAGCCAGACCTAAAACTAATTGCTCTATCTTCCTCTGACCCTCCTTCAGCTTCTCTGACTCCTGGATCAGGGTGTATGTTTAGCTTCACGATGAAGCGCCCATGCCACCAAGTTCAAAGGCAGTGAGAATTGGCACAGGTTCCAGTCTGCCTCGTGGACTTCTGCCTCTGCTTGAGTCTTCCAGCTCAGCACTACATAGTCATCTTCCCTCCCAACCACCTGCTGGACCGGAAGCTCCAGCATCAGATGCAAAGACAACAACCAGATAGAGCCTGATTAAACAGCAGTCACAAGTACGTAAGTTCAAATCCTGTGACAAATCATGAACATGTATAGAGTTGCCCTTGAACAATGTAGGGGTTAGGGGCACCAAACCCCTCCCTGCACTGTTGAAAATCTGCATTTAACTTTTGACTCCCCCAGAACTTAACTACTAACAGTCCACTGTTGACTGGAAGCCTAAATGATAACAAAAACAGCTGATTAATGCATGTTTTGTATATTATATATACTATATTCTTACAATAAAGTAAGCTAGAGAAAAGAAAATGTTATTAAGTGGATCATCATAAAGGTCTTCAACCTCCTTGTCTTCCCATTCAGTACACTGAGGAGGAGGAGGACGAGGAAGAAGAGGCATTGGTCTTACTGTCTCAGGGGTGGCAGAGGCAGGAGAAAATCTACATATCAAGTGGACCTGCTTAAATCAAACCCATGTTGTTCAAAACATCTGTGTATCCTAGAGGTCCTGCTTCTCCTATTGAATCTTCTTTTTAAAGTTGCATTTGTTTCAGAGTTATGCAAATGACTGATAGTGGCTTGGTTAGAAAACCCATGAAATGCAACAAGTGTTGCTAATGCCCATAAAAATAGGCTTTGTGTATGTTCTTATAAAACATGGGTTTCTGATAAATAAACTGTGATACATCCAGACAATGGAATATTATTGAGAAGAAATGAGCTATCAACCCAGTAAAAGACACAGATGGAATTTCAACACATATTACTAAATGAAAGAAGCCAATCTGAAAAGGCTACATACTGTCTGATTCCAAGTAAATGACATTATGGAAAAGGCAAAACTATGCAAACAGTAAAAAGATCAGTGGTTGCCAGGGATTAGGGGGGAAGGAAGGATGAATAGGCACAACACAGAGGATTTTTAGGGCAAATAAAATACTCTGTGTGATACTATGATAATGGACACATGTCATTAGACATTTGTCCAAACCCGTAAAATGTACAACAGCAAGAGTGAACCTTAATGTCAACTATGGACTCTGGGTGATAATGATGTGTCAATGTATGTTCATCAATTACAACAACTGTACCACTCTGGTAGGGATGTTGATAATGAGGGAGGCTGTGCATGTGTGGGGGAAGGGGGAATATGGGAACACTCTAAGTCTTTAAAAAAAAAAGAACAAGTGTTTCTCCCATTTCAATGGTGTAAACATCAGATACATCAAGCATTGCTGGTTCAGAATTATAGTTTCACCAGAGAGGAAAAAAAAAAAAAAGAAAGAAAAAAAATTACCAGCAGAGACATTGCCCCTGGGAAAGACCAGTAAATATCAAAGATTCTAGTCTCAGCACAAATTGACATCCCAACCCCTAATCCCAACCCTAACTTCACACTGAGACGTCAGCTACTTTACTGCCTTCCCAACCATCAAAGGAACATTTCTTTCTCACCGAAGGGCCCTCAAAAACCTCAAATGCAGAAAGAAAAACTTCTCAACACCAGTGAGTGGTTTTAAGGGAACTTTACAAAAGGAAAAGCTGCTCACATACAGATGGACAATGGAGCTGATCTTCAGAAATTTGTATCTTTGGAAGAACTGTGGGGCAAGGGAACATTGGAATGGTCCCTGAGGCTGCAGACAAGAAAACAGAAACAAGTGGGCAAATAAAGATATGGCTGGAAGCTCCACTATGAAGTTAGTCAGATGGAAGTTGAACTTCCTAAAAAGTGTAAAACATGAACACATCGTACATCTGGAGCAAGTGTTTGAGACCCTAAGTGAATGTTCCTTGTGATGGAGCTTTGTGAGGAGGGAGAATCTGAAGAAATTCTGAATAGGAGAGGGCACATCCAGAGAATGAGTCAAGGTAGGTCACCCAAAGCCTCACATCTGCTATAGGATATCTTACAATAAAGTGCATAGAGATCTGAAACCAGAAAGCATAATGGTTCAAAGCAGCTTATTGATGCTAACAACAAACTGAACTTCAACATAAAGATAATTTTGGCTTAGCAGTGAGGAAGCCACACTGTGCACCACAGGTAGGGTTCCTGTCTACACGACCCTTGAACATATAAATGCTCATGGCTATAGCCAGCAGTGTGACATTGGGGGCATCAGGTCATAAGGGCATATTATTATATAGGAACCACCTTTATGGCAAGCTCACAAGAGACATTTTTGAACTCATAAAAAAGAAAGAACGACATTTTGAAGATCCGCTTTGGGATTCTGTAAGTTATTGCATTCAAAGCATTTTGAAACAACTCATGAAAGTAGATTCTGCTCCCGGAATCACAGCTAAGGAACTGCAAGATAACCAGTGGTTAGCAGGCAATACACTTTCTTTGGTGAGATCAACCAATGTAATAGAAATGATTTAAGAATGGAAAGACAACCCAGGAACTGATGAGGAAAACACAGCAGGTCAAAAGAAGATCAATTGCTCCATTGAGAATTACCAACCAAGGGAAATAGTGCTGGTATCCTAACGTTTCAATTAAAGAGGAGAAAAACCAGCCCTCTTGTGAAGAGACAGCCTCTGTGGCCACTAAGAAGGCAAATATGGACAGTTTGGACATGTGTTAGGTTCCACATCTAGCAAGCACTTTCTGCTGGACTCATTGGAGAAACAGAGAAACTGCCTGTGACTTCAAGCCAAGGAATAACAACCAAATGCACTACTAAATCCCATACCCTATGTAGAACCAAAACAAACAAAAAAATTTCAAGGTTTCCTCCAATGCTGAATAGTACAAGGACAAACTACTCTTTCTTATGCTAAAATGAGAGGATGGGAGAATGGGCGGGATTATGCTGAGCCTGACATCTCCACTGCACCCTGCACCTGCTTGCATCAGTTTAAAACTGAAGCTAGTTATCTCCAAAGCAGAATGAACTGCATATAGTGTTAAAGGACAGCCACAAATAGGCTTGACAGCAGGCTGCAGCCAGCATCAACTCAAGACCTATCGTAGGCAAGGGTTGTCTAGATGGACAGATGCCCTCAAAACAGCAAGGCCAGTGGGAAAGCTTTGTGGTATACTTACTTTTACTTAATATGATGGTTACTTTTATGTGTCAACTTCACTGGCCACAGGGTGTCCATATTAAACATTATTTCTGGCGGTGTCTGTGAGGGTGCTAAATTACTCATATATATCAAATAAAAAACAGGTGTTAACCCTGTCCCCTCCCTCCACCACCACCACCAGCCCCTGACCAAAAAAAAAAAAAAATGAATCTTGCAAGGGTGTGTTAAGATTCACTGTTGGGGGAGAACTATGAAACACTGAAGAAGGAAATAGCAGAGGATGTAATCAGGTGGGAGCTGTCTTTTAAAACACAAGCCTTTGTGTAACTCCCTTGGTTAAATCTTGTCAGTAGCTTCCTATTTACCATAAGACAAAATAAAAAATCCTTACAAGTTCTTCATGATGTGACACCTTCAAATCTCTAGGGTCTCAACTCACAACCTGTGACCTTTTTCTGTATTCTCTAACCACAGTGGCCAAGTCCTATTGTAATTTATATGCAGAATCTTCCAAACATGGTTTTCTATTTATCTGTAATACTCTTCCACCCACACCTTTTCTCCTAACTCTTGCTTATCTTTCAGTCCTACTTTGAATATCAGTTTCATAAGGAATTCTTTGTTACCCCATAAATAAATCACATATTCATAACATATGCTCTCACAACACTGTTTCCATCATAAGCTTTATCATGATTGCAATATATTAGTTATGAAAACATATGTTTCATTTCTTTACATTTCACAAAAGGAGGGACCATGACTGTGTTGTCTTCCACTAACCACCATGATATGGTGTCTAGCATTTGTTAGGTGCTTAACAACTCTTGAATGAATGAAGAAATAAAAAAAAAAATCAATGAATTAATCAATAAATATTATAGAAGACACATCCAATCATATGTTAAATCAAATCAACTTGTAGTATGTTTTATGTAATAGAAATGTAATTATATTGACATCTGAGAGCTTTTGAGAACTTAAATAATACTCACATATAGACAGGCGTCTTTGCCAGGGACTAAGCATCTTTTTGAATCAGCTGGAACCTTTGTTCCCACCTCAACTCTTCACCTATAATTTCAACACCTGTTCCCAACCTCTATTTACACCGACAGACAGACAGACACACCCTTTTCAAGTCATATGGATGGATGGTGGAGGCTGCTCAGAACTGTCTATTCTCCCCCTTCATGTTGCCATTGGCCATTCCCATCATTTCCTCTTACTAATACCAAGGATCTTTTAAGCTCTTCCTATTATTTCCTATTTTTACAGCTGTTAGGGGTCTTTTTCCTACACCTTCTTCACAACAGCCAGTTTTGTACGTAGAATAAAGGGAAAGAGAAGTCCCCATCTAACTGTTTTAACTGTAGGAATTCCTAGTCTCCTAGTTAAAATTCCTACGGTAACAATGTTAAAAATTTTGGTTAGTCCTAACAGTCTTAAGTAGAGTTTAGCTACAGGATGAAATAAATAGTCTTTGGTGGGAATTTTTAAATGCATTGCTAACAGAAATTTTATTCTCTTTAAATGTTTGCACCAGCACAGAGTCACTACTTTAGAAAGCCTAATAATAAGAGCAACCCACTTAGTTTGGTCCCTGTATGAAATATAAGATGAAGAATGTTCTATTTCATTGTATACTTGAAAATTGCAAAGATAGTGTTAAGTGTTCTCACCATAAGAAAGAGAAATATGTGAGATAATACATATGTTAATTAGCTCAAGTTAGCCATTCCACAATGTACAGATATTTCAAAACATTATATTGTAAACATCACATTGTATAAGTATATACAATTTTTATTTGTCAGTTTAAAAAAATTTTGTAAGAGAATTTCTATTTTATGAGATACACTGGAAAGTCTTCTGCATATTCTCAGATTCTCCATTCTCTTGACCCACCTAATAATACCCCCATATTATTAGGGGAAAATCCTGCCCATAAGGATTTGAGCCTTCTGATTTCTGCCCCTGTATGTGTTATCTTCTATTTATGACACCGTTTTCAGCATAGCCACAGCCAATAATCAGTTCTCTCTGGTTTTGGTCCTGGCCAAGTTTGTAGACAATCATAAATATCACCACTTCCTGTCCTTTTCTAATAATCAGAAAGGTAATTTCAAGTCCCAATAGAACAAGGAAACTTTAAAAAAAAAAAGACTAAATATGGGCCAATGAGAGTATCAGGAAAGATTGGAAGTGTTGTTTACCCTTTTATGGTAAAAGGCAAATGTTTTGAGTAATATGGTCTGCCTTTATTTCTGTATTAGTATTATTCTATGAAATATTATAAATACGTAACAATTTCAAGGCAAGTGAATAAAGATCCCTGACTATGCCATCAAATTCACTAATCACCAGCCGCGTGTATTTATTGAACTCCTGAAATGGGCCTAATTTCAAACTGAGTTCTGCTGTGAGTATGAAATACCCTCCAAGCTTCAAAGAAATAGTATTTAAAAAATACAAAATATCTCTTTAGTCATATTTTTATAATGATTATATACTGAAAAATATATTGGATATATGGAGTTAAATGAAGTATATATATTATTAAAATTACTTTCATTTGTTTCTTTTTATTTTTGTTAACGTGACTACAAGATAATTTAAAGTAACTTAGGGGCTTGCATTATATTTGTGGGACAGGCTGCCTAAATGTTTTAAGCATTGCTAGAAATAGGGGGATGCAGCAGGCAGGCATGGCACAGGCTTTGCAGCATCTGTGGGTCCTTCTGCCTCCATTGCTCAGTGGAGAGGACCTGCCTGCCAGATTATATCCACCCAACTGTAGATCTGGTTTTATCTAAGACCTTCCAGAAAGAAAGAACCAGGAATGCATTAGTTCCATGCCTGTTCAATGGACCAGAGCAGGCAAGCATTTGAGGACATAGATTAGCACATGCACAGATTGCTTTCATGTCTTTGACAACAGCCTTGAGAGGCGCATATCTGGAGTGCAGCCCAAGATGGCAGTGTCTCCAAGACCCAGACAGTCTGCATGGAAGGGAGACCAAGTCCCAACTCCTCCTCTCCCTCCAAACATGGCCTCTTACAATAGCTTCCTAATGATTTCTACCTCCATGTTCCCCTCTTCTTTGTAATGTATCCTCATACTTTCCCCAGAAAAAAATGTTTAATTTTAACAACTCTACCTAAAAATTTTTATTATTCCTTCCTTAAAGTATATGGTATATAAAACAAATGATACAAAAGCCACATGATAAATATTCCTGTTGAGAAATTTTCTGTACGGACAGGACTGGCTATGATTTCAGGAAGACTTTAGACAGCAAAAGCTGAAGGAAGGGCAGATTCCACAGCTTCTTAGAGTTGATTTTGGCCACAGTGACTAGGAAATAGTAGAATTTTGGTTATCACCATGGGATTTACCAACCTTCCTCCTCCCTCCACTGTCATAAAATCTGCTGGTGGAGGGTAAATCAGTTACATTTTGTCTGCCTTTGTAGATTGTGAACTCCTTGAAAGTACAATCCATGCTTTTTATATCTGTGTATCTCCAGATCTTAGCAAAACATTAGTGCTAAAGTACTTACTCAAAAAATGTTTCTGAAACAAATCAATGAGTTGAGTTAGTGAGTGAATAAATAAATAAATGAGAGTGAGTCAATCAATCAGTATTTGCTTAGCTGTCACTTGGGAGAGAGGACAGTGCAGTGGGTAGAGCAGGACTTCAAGGAAAGATCAAAGTTGCCACCCGAAGTCACGGTTACTGTCGGCAGAGAGATGGTTGTGAATCATCAAAGGATGAGATCAAGAAACTCATTTCATGCTGCAAGCAGTATCTGTCCTGAGTTTCATAACTGTTGAGTTTAACCATATCTCACTAACTTCTCCATGAATCCACTAGAATAATCCTACTTAACTTTCTACAAACTGAATCAGAATGATGCATGCCTATAAGTCTTTAATTTTTTCCTTCTTTCCACTTAAAAAATGGATCTGGCATCTGTGAGAGTCAACAGTGCTGTTCACCAAGTATTTCCAGTTCTTTCCCTTTTCTGGGTGCCTAGCCTGAAGTTATTCATGATCATGTGACTTGTTTGAGACAACAGTGGATGTCGCTGGTAGTCAAAACCTTTAAGATCTACTATGTAACTGAGACAGCTCTTTCCCCTCTGCCACAGTGATCTGCAATGTTCCATATAGTGCCTGGTACCTGGAATGAGGACATTGCAGAGCAGAGCTCCCAACCAACTTATGATGAACGTGTAAGTGAGAAATAGACCTTTTTAATTTTAAGCTGTTGAGATTTTGCTATCATTTGATATGGTAGCATGATTTAATCTCTCTTGATTAATACTGCACTGGAGAAAATAATAGATAATTTTTTTAAAAAAAGCTGGATAAATGAGTAATCTTTTCTGGAGAGGGCAACATCTTTTAGTCTACTAACCCTTACTCGAATCAAATCCGAGTTTCACTACTTATTAGCTGGGTGACATAGAACAAGTTACTTAAACACTGAAAATAGTAGTTAACTTCTAGACTTGTCCTGAGAATTAAGTGAACCTAATATCTGTAAAACTTAGAGCAGTGCCTTGCACAGCATAAGTGCTATACATATGCAAGCTATTGTTTTCATTTTTGGACTAGATATTCACCTTGAGTTGTATTATTCCAATTCATTTCAGAACTATCTAGTTAAAGACATCTCAGAATATAGCCCTGTGAGTGACTTGTTAGTTAAGAGCTACAGATAATGGAAGTAACAATAAACTAACAAACAAAAAACAATAACAACAATAACAGCAACAAATACAAACTCTTGAGAAGTACAGTGAGGTTTCATGAGAATTCATCAAGAAGTAACATGGTCTTACAAATACAATAAACAAGGAGCATACAGTTTGTAATGTATTAGACATACACAGCTTCAACACTGGATGAAATATCTTCAGAATTACTTATACATTGATCCTAACATTTCCTACCCACTTGACAGCCTGGTATCTTCTTTAGCTAAGGCATTATTTAATACTTCTTTGCTGGGAAGAGAATAACTTTCTAGTAAACGGTTCTATAATAGTTGTTGGGTCAGATTGAAAGTTGTAGAACTGGGATATGAAGGGAATTCTTTAGAGAGCTTTGCACAGGACTGTCGCCAGTACAAGAAACTCCCAAACTTTTGAGTTTCACATTCCTTTTATGTGGAAGTAACTTAATAATACGTGATCTGGAGGGACAAGATGGGAAAAGATACACCCAGTTTAGCACAATGTGGATGGAAGATTAAGCTCATAAGATGCATGAAAATTAAAAATGGACTCATAAATATGTATTTGGAAGCATTTTTTCTTTTGACTTATTGCCTTTGTAAACAAAGTAGCCTTGCTAGTTTAGACAACCAGAAGCTAGTGCAGAAAAAAATCACTGTCAAATTGAAATCTCCAGCAATGGTAATTGGGTTTTCTCAACACTTTTCAGTACTTCGGAAATCCTATTGGAAAGCACACATTTGCCCATGATAAGATGTACTGTCTGAGCAAGCTCTTTTACTCAGAGCTGGAATTGTACAACAATACATGGTAATGAAGTAGCCCAAGATTTTGGAACGAGAAAGACCTGGGTTTAGGACTCCACAATTCCACAATTTCTGAGTGACCTTGGGCAAGTTATATTTTTTCTTTACTTGTAAAATAGGTACATTTGTACCAACCTAATACAGTTTTTGAGAATACTAAAGGAGATTATATGTAGAGTATCTAGAACAGTTCGTTCACTTTTGACTGCATAGTAGGAAGTTTCAGAAACTTTGGAGAAAAATAATAAAGGATCCCTGGGTGATGAAAATATTGCGAACCATTTAGTTAATAGTGATGTTCAACTATATTGTGCAGAGCTGCAGAGAACTTGGAGTTGCCTTAGGAGCTCTGAGAGCCTTGAGATGGAGAATGTAGGCCACCCCAATGCCAGCCTCAGTGCAACTAGAAAATCTGCTTTTATCTGTTTTATTCATTCATGCATGTGGTTTATAGGATTTCATCAAATATGAATTAAAAGTTTCCACTGCTATTGAAAAAAGATCAATAACGGTTTAAAGAGCATAAAATATGTATTTGATGTAACCTGAACTGAGTTTTTTTCTTTTTTTGGCCACATTCTACAGCAGAGTGAACTGAGTTTTTTTAATCTAATGATATCATTTTACTCCTTTATTAATCTCTAGGTGGAAATATCTATTTGATGACCCTGGAATCTAGCATTAAAAGTAAAAAATTAAATATTTGTACCTTTGATAACATAAAAAGGCATTTGTCGTTAATTCAGTGTTGCATTTGCATTTTCTCAAAGCTTTGTTACCATTAATTATTGAGTTCTCACCCTATTACACTGAATTTAATCAAATGACAATTATTATCGCAAGAGAATTCTACTATAATATGATGATAGGAAAATGAAGAGGAAAACGTTGCCACTGATTTCCCATGCTGTAAAAAGGAAGAATGATTGCTACCTACAAAAGGAGTTTGATTTATTTGCAGCAAATCATTTTATACATCAATGCTGAGGTCTTGAGCATAAGCCAAAGATGGTTTTTTCCCCTCATTACTCACCCATTGACGCCATACATCAGTCTTCACCAAGGATGAGTCCAGGTTTGGGCATTTTGTTCCACCCCCGAGGGGGTAGAGAATAGCAACACTGAAGGGCCATGCCTTCCAGGACGGGGGCTTTCCCCAGAGCATGTATGTCTGAGTGTCCAGGAAACAGCATTTGTCGTCCTGATGTTGTCGTTGTTGTTTTATTTTGTTTTCTTTGAATCCTTGATGACTTCCTCTGGCTTACATTCTAATGAGAAGTTCCTAAACTCCATGCTAATTGTAATAACTAACATTTACTCTTATAAGTGATAGAATTAAAACCCAAGCAATCTGACTTTGAAATCTATAAGCCTAACCATTGCTCCTTCCTGAGTCAATTTTGTAGGGAAAAGGAAAAATATAAGAAATTTAATTAATTTAATTATGACTAGTCTAAACAAAAGGTATTGGCATATTATTCAGTCATAGAGTATAAGGATTTGGGGCTCAGACTCAGTGGAAAGGAAGTACCTGTTTCCCAGGCCATGTTCTCTAAGTCTGAGGCACGAGGATTGCTTGAGCTCAGGAGTCCAAGGCTACAGTGAGCTATGATCGGGCCACTGCACTCCAGCCTGAGCAACAGAGTGAGACCCTGTCTCAAAAAAATATTTAATATACAAGCTATATTCATATTTTTTATTGGGGATATTTGGGGAAAAAGGAAACCTGAGCCCCTCACCTTACATTCATGTTCTTGTATATTAATATGTGCATAGAGAACCATATGACAATGATCGCCAGATAGCAGGTGCTTCTAGATAATACCATTGCAGTAACAAAGAGTCACGTGGAGATTCTAATAGCAGGAAAGATGTCCATCACAGTAGCTAAATCTCATGTAGGCAATGTTGCAAGGAGCATGTCATACAAATGGTGAGCACAACAGTCAACTCTTACAGCAGAGGGGGACTGAGATGGTGGGATCACTTGAGGTGGGCATAACCTTGCCAGCCTTGTTCTAGCTCTGGGTATGTCTTCATCCATTTTCCCCACAATGTTAGGCATGGTCTAGAAGCTGATGATACATAAATTTATGGCACAATTCCAGCTCTTGAGAACCTCAGACTACTAATAAATTAAGATTTTTACATCTTCTTTAAGCATCTATTTCAATGTCTCTATGAATTCCATATATGATGCATATATGTGTTTATGGATACTACATGTACAGTATGATCCTGGTTAAATTTACACATGATATAGGGTTTTACATACTACTCTTTTCACTTAATGCT
>CAUYPO010007151.1:0-17864 GCA_963574435.1 Cheirogaleus major
ATTGCTCTGGCTAGGACTTCCAGCACTATGTTGAATAGAAGTGGTGACAGTGGACATCCTTGTCTTGTTCCAATTCTGAGTGGGAATGCTTTCAACTTTTCCCCATTCAGTAAGATGTTGGCTATGGGTTTGTTATATATGGCTTTTATAATTTTGAGATATGGTCCATCTATGTCTATTTTGTTAAAGAGGTGGGGATTTTTTTTATCATAAAAGGGTACTGAATTTTGTCGAATGCTTTTTCTGCATCTACCGTGTTTCCCCAAAAATAAGACAGGGTCTTATATTTATTTTCCTCAAGAAGACACCCTAGGGCTTATTTTCAGGGGATGTGTTATTTTTTTAAGTACAGTACAACAATCGACATTTATTCAAATATAGTTAAGTCGTCTTCTTCTGGAACATCATCATAACTCTTCAAACCCCGAATTCCATCCTGAATTTCTTGCAACTCTATTTCCTTTAGAACCATTGGCCCCAATCTCTCATGTCAAGCAATAGAGCTCTCATGGGGCAGATGAGAAGGGCTGCTTGTCTTCTTTACCACTCCGTGACGAAATGCATGGGTTGTGCAGATACGCTGCATAGCCACACCCATCACTTGATCTTATTTTCGGGGTAGGGCTTATATTGTGCAAATGCTTAGAAATCCTGCTAGGGCTTATTTCATGGGTAGGTCTTATTTTTGGGGAAACATGGTATTAAGATGATTATATGATCTTTGTTTTTGCTTCTGTTTATGTGGTGAATCCCATTTATGGGATTTTAAAATTGACAAGGAGGGACAAAAATGAAAGGATTAAACTGTAAAAAAGGCTAAGGCTTTAAGACTTAAGTATCTAGGTGGAAGATCTTAGAGAAAAATGATTCCCAGATATAAAAGTATCAAAAAAGTGGGGATGAAGTGAGTCCCTTCCACAGTAACAGGAGGCAACCAGCTCAATCCAGCAAAAGGTCTGCTTCTTTTTTAAAAATGATGCCATTATTTGGATGTACCATACTTTATGCGCCTTATGTGATAGGAATTTAGGTAGTTCCTAATCTTCTGCCATCATAAGCAATGCTGCAATAGGTAGCTTTGTACATACGAGTGTGTCTGTAGTGTAAATTCCCAGAAATGAAATTACTGAGTTAAGGGTAAGTGAACTAAAAAAAAATTTTTTTTTTTTTTTTGGAGACGGAGTTGCCCTGGCTACTAGAGTGCTGTGGCATCATCATAGATCACTACAACCTCAAACTCCTGGGCTCAAGCTATCCTCCTGCCTCAGCCTCCCAAATAGCTGGGGCTATAGGTATGAGCCACCGTACCCAGCTAGAGGTTTTTAAAAAAATTACTTTGTAGAAGTTCTTTATAAAGTTAATTGGCCCTTTTTGATATGAAATGCTCAGTATATTTCTAACCAATTATATGAGCTTAATATATGTAAGCCTGTGGCAAGACTCCCTCCTTTTCCTTGGTCTGGGGAGTTCTCTTCTGGTTAATATTCTGTAGTCATCCTCCAGGGTGGGTGATTTAGCTCCAACTTGCTCTATTTTACCTCCTAATTTACCTAAAGGCAAACATACCTTACCACTTCTAAAGATATTGTGTTTTTTCCAAAGCCTTGTAGTCTCTTGTGAGGAAAGCACCATAGAGTATATTACATACTTGAGAAAACTACATTCCTATCTTTGACTCTACTCCTTTCTAAATAATAGCACTCGTCCTATAGTTAAAGGTATATTAACTGCAACCTTGGCTGGTTTTCATTACAAAGGGCTCAATATCTCTTCATGAACCATTCTGGATCAATGAGACTTAAGGGAATGAGTAGAGGTAGATGGATAGGAGTAAAAATGGATGAGGGGGCCGGGCATGGTGGCTCACGCCTGTAATCCTAGCACTCTGGGAGGCTGAGGCGAGCGGATCGCTCAAGGTCAGGAGTTCAAAACCAGCCTAAGCGAGACCCCGTCTCTACTAAAAAAAAAAATAGAAAGAAATTAATTGACCAATTAAAAATATATACAGAAAAAATTAGCCGGGCATGATGGCACATGCCTGTTGTCCCAGCTACTCGGGAGGCTGAGGCAGTAGGATCGCTTGAGCCCAGAAGACTGAGGTTGCTGTGAGCTAGGCTGATGCCACGGCACTCACTCTAGCCTGGGCAACAAAGTGAGACTCTGTCTCAAAAATAAATGGATGAGGGGATGGAAGATGGTACTAGATAAAGATCTTCATTTCTGGGGCTAAGACACTGGTGTACCTCCTCAGTGAAAGCAGTAATTTTCCCTCCTGTTGGGTGGGGGAGTGGGTCTTTAGAAGAGTATAGTGTGCATCATGTCTTATGAGCTCATAGGACAAATATTGATTGGTGTTATATGGGATCAAGACTGGGACCAATGGCCAAAGAAAGGGATATTTAGGGATATATTAACTTTCTATTGCTGTGTAACAAATTATCCCCAAAATTAGCAGCCTAAAAAAGAAACATTTTTTTTTTTTTTTATCTTACAGTTTCTGTGGGTCAGGCATTAGGGAACAGTTTACCTGGGTTCTGCTTCAGGTTCTCTCATGAGGTTGCAGTTAATACATGCTGGCTGAGGCTACATCTGAGGGTTTTTGATTGGGGCTAAAGGATCTGCTTCTGAGATGATTCTCTCACATGGCTGTTGCAGAAGGTCTCAGTACCTTACCAAGTGGACCTCTCCCTAAAGCTGGTAGCTTTCCCCAGAGTGAGTGATCTGAGAGAGAGAACAAAGAGAAATAACCTAGCCTTGGAAGTCACACACTGTCACTTCCACCATTTTCTGTTCATTAGAAGTGAGTCACTAAGTCCAGTCCACATTCAAGGGATGGGGAACTAAGCTCTACTTTTCGAAGGGAGGATTATCAAAAAATTTGTGAATATCTTAAAACATCACACTCAGCAGTCTTCAAAAACCTTTATTATGGCATACTTTTAACATTATTCCATTACTTGAACTATATGTATCCATTCACTCCAGAAATATTTATTAAGTGTGTTATCTGAATCACCAGATACCAGTTTTCTTTTCCATTATTGGAAACCATTTTGTTCTAAGAGCCTTATAAAGAAAAATATCCTTCTAACAGTGGTCTTTTTCTCTTCTCAGGTGTTCGTTGGATTTCTTCTTATTCTAGCTGCCATAGAGCTAGCCCTCGTACTCATAGAAGACTCTGGACAAGGCACAGTCCCTGCTATTAGATATACCAACCCAAGCCTCTACCTAGGCACATGGGTAAGGCCTACCATCACCTCCATGCTATTTTTCTTCTCTCTACACGTAGACATCTAGCTGAAATTTACTCTTGGGGATGAAATTAAGTATAATTTCACCTATCGTTTTTCATGGGACCTATAGTAAGGCAAAGCTTGGTTGTAATGGGGTGAAACAAAGTTTAGCTTTTCATGTTCTTTAGAACGCTAATTTATAGAGCCTTCTCCCTAGGTTAAGTGTTAGCTTTAATAACTAAGATATATGTCTAATGCCCTCATATCTTGTCATCTAAGGATCACAGATGAGATCTAGATTTCTTGATGTAAAAGACTTTAAAATGCTGTAAATACTATTTTTAAATTGATTGGTGACTCTTAATCAATAGATCACTAAGTCTAGAGTTGTTTGTTTAAACTTGATATCGAAAATGCATATCTCTTCTGTAGGCATGTTTTTTTTTTTGGAAGGGGGGCTGTACAGTGTTTAAAGAACAATTGAATTAGCTGCCATCATTTTAAAAGAGGAATATGACACATAATTATTTGGATTTCCGAACTTTATTGAAGTAATTGGGGCAATGGCAGCTGGGCCTGAGTAGCAGTTGTCCCCTTTAGGCCAAGTGCTCAGCATGGTTCCCCCTCCCCCTTTGCCCTGACTTTACTCAATAACATGATCTGCCTGGCCTCAGTCAGCATTTTTATTTGCTACCACTGTTATAGAACAAAGAAAGGTCTAGAGCCTAGACTCTAGGCAATGCTGTGCTGGATCTGGCTCACACAGAGCTGATTGTATAATCTCTTCCCAACTCTGCATTCCATGACATCATGTTGGTGTTTGAAACCCGTAGCAGTAGGAGTATTTATGCCATGAAGATTGGCAAATGCTACAGATCATGGCTTTTTCCCCCCAGAATGCTATTTACTAGCATAGCACTAGGTCTAGGAAATCAACGTTTAATTTATTATATCTAAGTGAGATGATACAAGGCAAAGTTTGTTTGTATTTTAATTAATTGCTTGGTCTGATATTAGAAAATCAAGATACAGACACCTTTCACCTAATTTATCAGAACCCGCCTCCCCAACCTTACTACTGTAGTGCCTGAGATTAATTTCCTTGGATCTTGAAAAGGTTTTTCTAGTTCCCAAAGTAATTCCACTAAAATGCAGTTAATGACTTTCTGCTTTCTTGGCTAACTTCCCACTCAAATGTGGTGAACGGAGATAAGGCACTGAAAGGGGAAATTTGATGGCACAGGGAAGAAATGTACAGTTAGGCATTTGTGTGCTCCCTGCCTGGCCAGATTACTTACCATCTCCTCCTTCAGCCCTCCTTTCTTCCCATGTTCCCTGATATCCTTCTCCTTTCTGTCCTTAGTTAGTGACAATGTTCTTCAGGACTTCATGTGAATTTCTCTTTAGCTCCTGGTTTTGCTGATCCAACATAGCAGGCGATGGTGTGTACAGAAAAACTCTTGGTTCCTGTCCATATTCTGGATTCTCTCAATTCTCTGCAGCACTTTTCAATTTCAGACTCTGATCCGGACACTCTTAAAGGTAAGGAGTAAAGAGTGGTGACGTGAGGAGGTACCTCTGGGCAACTCTGAGTCAGAGTAAATGGCATAAAGTACATTAAGCTCCAGGACAGAATTTGATCAGGAGGATTTGATAATAGGCTTTAATCATAAGCATTGATATATATGAGCCATTTAAACTTAATTTGGACAAAAGTCTCATTTTCTCTGTTTTATTTCCTCCCCATAGGGCGACAATTCTAATCTGGTCTACTCCTGCCTGTTCTTTATCTCCTATGGATTCCAGATCCTGATCCTGATCTTTTCAGCATTTTCAGAAAAAAATGACTCATCAAATGTGAGATTCTAAATATGCCTATCTCATATGTTACTGGGATGATATCTTAACAAATATAAATTTGAGATGTCTAGATTTCCTGGGAGGTCCCACAAGCCCAGAATAAGATAGTAGAGGCCGTTTTATGACATAAGGAAACAATGAGGGATTATTAAATATTGACTTTTACTTTCACCTGCCAATCTTCGGCATAAGCAATTAACTCACACGTCTATGTCAGAATCTGATTATCATTATCATCTGATTATCATTCTACCAGTGACCTTATGGTCTCCAAATAACTATACGTTAACCAATGGACTTAAGCCTCATATCTAGTTTCTAGCACATCATATCTTTAAAAATCAGTTTCTGATTTTAGAGTCCTGTAGAGTTCCTGTCTCCAACTGATGTACTTTTAAATTTTTTGTGTCTTTCAGAATCCATTGAGCACGCCTTCATTTCTGAGTAGCATTACCTTTAGTTGGTATGACAGGTAGGAAATGCCTACGGTATGGATTGTCGTGTCCCTATGCCTTCATTCTTCTGAAAGTGACAGAAATCTTAATTTTTAAAAATGCCTCCTGTGGCCTCCCTTTTTCTTCTACTTAGAGTCAGAGAGTATTAAAACTTACAGGTGAATTTAATTCAGCCCCTCCACTGGGCAGATTGGTACACTGAGGAGACAGCATAGAGGGGGATTTGTTTCTGGTAGCCTGGGGGTTTCCCAGGGAAAGAGCAAGGAGGCGGCAGGAAAGGAAAGGGGGAATTTGGAGGCAGGCAGTCAGGCACAGATTCAGAGGGCAAAGGGTGAATAACTGGCCTGGGCCACCAGAAGATCTGGAGCAGGCATCCTTGGCCTTCATAGTGAAGGCCATGAACCCATTTAACAGGCTGGGGAAGCCCATAAATCCCTTCTCAGAGGGATTAATTAAACACATGAAATAAAAGACATAGGGTTATAAAGAAAACCAAATACATGAAAATATAGTTATCAAAATATTTAAAAAACATTAGCCGGGCGTGGTGGTGGCGGGTGCCTGTAATCCCGGCTACTTGGGAGGCTGAGGCAGGAGGATCACCTGAGCCCAGTTTGAGGCTACTGTGAGCTATGAAGACACCACTGCACTCTAGCCTGGGCAACAGAATGAGACCCTGTCTCAAAAAAAAATTTTTTTTAAACAAATTTGTGATATAGTAATACTTCTATATAGTAATGTACTTCTTTATTAATGCCTTAAATAACAAAATATAGTGATGACTCTAACTATGACCATAATTTCAAAGTAGTGATGAGCGTAAGTGAGCCATGAAAACCTCTGGGATTTCTAAAGGCTAGATTAGAATAGACTAGAAGCTATTACAAATAAAGATATAACTTATTTTCCATCCACATTCTCAAACCCCAGCTTGAGGAGCCCTGATCGAGACAGTTTGGAGGCAGCCATGGGGTCTGCTCCATTTCCTAAGGGTATCAAGAAGGGCCCTCAAGGAGATGCCAGAGTAGCAGAGGCAGCCAGTATTTGAGGAGGAAGGAGCAGGGCAGGGAGATGCTCTTTTGGCTCTTAATTCAGCAGTGCCCCTCCCCTTCCTCTTCCCCTTCCCTTGTCTTTGAACACATTCTGTGACCCCCACCTGTTCTTTTTTCTTCTCTCCCCACTCTTCTGTCAAGTTCAAAGGGCCAGGGGATGGGGATAGTGGGGCAAGAGAGAAGTCCCATCCTTCTGGCCCTCCATCCCAGAACCAGGAGGCAGGTTCTGATAGAGGCGGCCTGGAGGGTCTCAGCCTGTGGGTCTCTCTTGTTCCAGCATTGTTCTGAAGGGTTACAGGCAACCTCTGACACTCAATGATGTCTGGGAAGTTAACGAAGAGATTAAAACCAAGTCATTATTGAGCAAGTTTGAACTGCACATGGCGAGAGAGCTGCAGAAAGCCAGGCGGGCATTCCAGAGACGGCAGCGGAAGAACGCCCAGCGGAACTCAGAAGCCAGGCTGCATGGCTTGAACAAGAACCAGAGTCAAAGCCAAGATGTCCTTGTCCTGGTAACTATTCGCTGAGTGTCTGTGTGAGCGTGCTGTGTATCTCAGGCAAGAGGACATCATTGTCGTGGCGATTCTGTTCTTACATTTTTCTAGCACTTCATATTTTGGGGTACATTTTATACTATTAGTGGTATTCACCATACTAAGAATACTCAGTGATGGATATGTGGGGGTGTAATGTCCTGTTCTTTCTCCTTCGGGGTATATTTGAAATTTTCCATAATAAAATGGTTTTTTAGAAAATAATACCTTAGCATTATTAGAATTTGCAACTTGGTGGGGGTTAGCATAGCAGCCAATTTCTTAATTTGTTCACTTGAAAATATTTACTGAGCACAAGTGTGTGTTAGTTACTGTTCTGGGCACAGAAAGAGTGCCCATCTTTAGAGCGCCAGGAAATATGCAGTAAGCCCATACATACGGCACTCTTTGAGAGCAGTAAGTGCCGTTGAGAAAATAAGACACGTCAGTGTATTTGGAGTGAAGCGCTACTCTGGACAGGGTAATGGGAGGCTCCTCGGAGGAGGTGACGTTTGAACAGACACCAAGAGATGAGAACCGTCCATCTGCGGGGCAGTCACAGGGCCGCATACTCCAGCCAGCGGGGGCAGGAGTGCGATGCTGAGGCGGGAGCACGTTTGGCTCATTCAGGGATCAGGAAGAAGATCCAGGAGCATCCAGAGAGAGGCTGAGCATGGGGTCAGATGAACCCAGGGAGGGGGACAGGGACTGAGCTGTGTAGACCCTTGTGGGCCATAATAAGGAATCTGGACTTTAAAGTCTGATGGAAAGCTGGTGGAAGGTTTCGAACAGAGGAGTCATGTGATTGGATTTATGTTTGCAAAGCTTACTTGGGCCACTGTGTGGAAAATGGATCTCTGCGGGCAAGGGTGGGAGCTGGAAGGAAGGCTGGGGGATTGTCCAGGCAAGAGAGGCTGAGTGGATGGGACCCCAGTGAAAGAAACTATGAGCGGTTATCCCTGGTGGAAAACCCTGGAAACCAAGGCTGAGGAGCTGGAATTTGGGGCGTGGTGAGACGCGGAGGGTATAACAAGGAGGCCCAAGAAAAAAGAGGCTGGTGACTGAGTCGTGATACCCTGTGTTTGAGTTTCCTAGGGCGCCATGACAAAGTGCCACAGACTGGGTAGCTTAAAACAACAGAACGTTATTGTCTCACAGCTCAGGAGGCCAGGAGTGTGAAATCAAGATGTCAGCAGGGCCTTGCTCCCTGTGAAACCTGCAGAGGAGATGCCTTCCTTGCCTCCCTTCCACCTTTGGGTTTTGCCAGCCGTCCTTGGTGGCCCTTAACTTGTAGCTGCGTCACTCCAATCTCTGCCTCTGTCATCACATGGCCATCTTCTCCCTGTGACTGCCTCTTCTCTTCTGGTGAAGGACACCAGTCATATTAGATTAGGGTCCACCCTGATGGCCTCATCCTAACTTGATTACATCTGCAAAGACCCTATTTCCAAATAAGGGCTCGTTTAAGGTACTCGGGGTTTGGACTTCAACGTATCTTTTGGGGGGACACAATTCAACCCATGAAATGTCACAGCAACCACAGGCAGGAAAAGAAGAGAAAGAGCCTCTTGCCCTCGGGATTGCCCACAGGCCCCCACTTGGAGTTCCTTCTCTGTTTTTATGTGGGATTTTTTACCAGGGCAGTTGCCTGGTTTTCTAAACCAAAATAGATTAAAGTCTCCACTTAGGAGGGGAAGAGAGGAACAGTGAGCCTGCTAGAAAGGGTGGAAGCATGTGGGCAACGAGGAGAAGATAACCTGTATAAGGAAGGCCACAAAGCTCACAGGCTGAACACTCTGGAGCTGTTGGGGCCAGAACAAAGACTCACACTACACAACTCTTTGGACAACTGTTGTTTGGTTTTGTACCCAGGAAGAAGCTAAAAAGAAAAAGAAAAAGAAGTCTGAGACTACAATAGATGGTCCAAAGTCCTGGCTGATCAAGGCCCTCTTCAAAACTTTCTACATCGTGCTCCTGAAGTCATTCCTACTGAAGCTAGTGCATGACATCTTCCTGTTTCTGAATCCTCAGCTGCTGAAGTGAGTCCCCAGGCCTTGGGTTGTCCTTTCAGGGCCGCCTCTGCCACCTTCCTTTTTGCCCCTTATGTATGCAAGGCAGGAGCTTTTATTAAATTCCCATTTTAAAAAATGCTCATCATTTTCTTCCACCTTACAGCATTGAGTTCCTGCAGAGTGCAGGCAGTTTTCAAGATCTAAGATAATATATTCTTTAGCCTCTCTCTTTCCCACGTCCCTCTCTTCAGGGGGCCAGGTACTAGTTAAACAGAATTGCTCTGGGTTGAGCCACGTCTAGGAAGTGAGCAGCATACCGCAGGAGAGTAACTAATGTCCACTCCCCACAGTCGCAGCCTTCCATGGGAGGGTCAAGTTAATTATGACAGGATCTGCTGTGGTCTATGGAATGATCCACCTGCTCACTTATGCTTTTCAGGCTTGTTTTGCCCAGAAATGAATCAGTTTGTCCCACACAGCCTCTTTTGCCAGGGAGTAGGGGAAGACAGGGCCAAAGCATTGCAGTGGCAGCCAAGTGGATCATGTGTTTCATTATCCATTCTCACAGCCATTAGTCATCAACCCTAAGCTGTTCCTGCGCGTCTCCAAGTAAAAGCAAGACTGTGGAGCTTAGGTCTTCCAACAGTGTTGGACAATTCTGGCCACTTTTGTTCACCTCCATTGTAAGGGCAGAGTAGTCAGCTGTGCACAAGGAGAAGGAAGAGTCCTTGGAGCCTTCCTGGGTATAACTTACTTGGTTTTGCTCTGGCAGATTGGTGATCTCCTTTGCAAATGACCGTGACACATATGTGTGGACTGGATACCTCTATGCAATCCTCTTATTTGTTGTGGCTCTCATTCAGTCCCTCTGCCTTCAGAATTATTTTCATTTCTGCTTCAAGCTGGGTGTTAACATACGGACAACCATCATGGCGTCTGTGTATAAGAAGGTAAGCAGAATATGTCAGGTATCACCAACAAAAATCCCCTTAGTCAACATGAGCATTCATTTCAAAATTGAGGAAAATTTGACACAAATTTTAACTACTCTCAACACTTAATTTTGACTAGGCTTACAGCCTCCTTTAAGTGTTTCTTTGGAAATTAAAATATGAAAAGTGTGTTTACAGACATACGGTATGAGGGGCTGAGGAGGGAGAAAGTATACCCCAGGGAGAAGCTGGCAAGCTCCTTTGCTGCTCAAGGTCTGCCTTTCAGCCTTGACAGCTTGGATACCTGTTCATCTCTTCCTGCCTCTCTTGACCAGGTGAAAATGCCTTGAGAAAGAATGTAAAGTCAGAAAAAAACCCACCGACATTTAACCCAAATACTTTATGAAACCCAGCTCAGAGAGCTGGTATATCCATCTCAAATTACAAATTTGCCAGGGCTCCATCTCCCCAGACCAGCTTTGTCCTAGCAACTTATTTTTCTAATCTTTAACAGCTACCCAAACCCTCCTCTGCCTGACTTCCTTTTTTGATTTATAAATACATTCATTCTGATTACTGAGTTCTGCTGACTTGGGAGCTTTTCCATTTCCTTAAGATGATTTTTCTCAACGTCCCTATGATATATTGTGTTTTTGTTTGAGACAGGTTCTGTCACCCCAACTAGAGTACAGTGGCATCATCATAGCTCACTGCAACCTCAAATCCCTCGGTTCAAGCTATTTTCCTGCCTCCCAAGTAGCTGGAACTACAGGCATGCATCACCATGCCTAGCTAATTTTTCTATTTTTGTAGAGATGGGGTCTCGCTATGTTGCCCAGGCTGCTCTCAAATTCCTGGGCTCAAGTGATCCTCCTGCCTCGGCCTCCCAAAGTGCTGGGATTATAGGTGTGATCCACTGCACCTAGACTTGATACATTGTTTTTAAGGTTTAACTTTCTCAGGCCAACTCTATTTTCCTTGTGTCCCTAATGCCAAAATAAAGTCTCATTGTGTCCCTTAAGAAATGAAAATGCAGTGGTTATAATTGGTGACTATAAGCTTGAGGGGAAACTTCATACATGAGGAGATAGGACTTTTTATGGGTCAGAACATCATTTGCCTTTCTTCCTCTTTTTCTTCCATTCACTGGAAAGTTCTATCATAGTGACTTCTCTATTATAGTTCCTACTTTTCTCCTTTGCTTTCCTCTCTTGAAATACTAATGTATCTTTGTCTTCCTTGAGTAGATGTTAATTTATCAAGAGACACTGGCAGATAATCCAAGTGTCTTTAGATTAGAAGTCTGGTCAAGTCTTTTGAAGTCTCAGTTACCCCCACATTGGAATTTGTCTTCCCCAAAATTGATTTTTTTGATCTCCTTATTCCTTCTGGAGATATTGGATTTCTGCTGGTTACAGTTACAGTCAATAAAGAGATTTGTAAAATAAAGCCCTTAATGATATTTTTATTCAAATGTATATTGCTATTAAAAGAGTGAAAGAAAATTACAAATGTCATATGTTTAAACAATGCTTCATTGTTTTATTTTTGAGACAGAGTCTCACTCTGTTGCCCGGGCTAGAGTGCTGTAGTGTCAGCCTAGCTCACAGCCACCTCAAACTCCTGGGCTCAAGGGATCCTCCTGCCTCAGCCTCCCGAGTAGCTGGAACTACAGGCATGCACCACCATGCCTGGCAAATTTTTTCTATGTATTTTTAGTTGGCCAATTAATTTCTTTCTATTTTTAGTAGAGACGGGGTCTTGCTCTTGCTCAGGCTGGTTTCGAACTCCTGACCGATCAAGGTTTTGAACTCCTTGAGCGATCCTCCCACCTTGGCCTCCCAGAGCTAGAATTATAGGCTTGAGCCACCGCGCCCAGCCGATGAAACATTTTTACATTCATTATCAACTCACAGCCCTGTGAAATAAATACATTATCTCTTTTTTATAACGAAAAAGAAGGCTTAGATAATTCCAGTGCCTACAATCACATAGCCAGGACTTGCCCCCAGACAAGAGGTGTTAGGACTAAATCAGTGACCTTTCTACATAATTGAAGTTTATTGAAAAAAGAAATGCATAGTAATTACCTTGAAGGGCAATTAGATGTTGTTAGGGTTTGTTTGTCTGTTTTTCTATACCAAAAGGGAAGCATAGCAGAGGGTTTATTCCTCTAGAACCTTGATGGCCAAACATTTTAGAAAATTTCTTCTTTTTACTGTATAACCAAGAATCGTGGTATGTTCCAAAGAATGTATTGGTGGATTAAGATGACAGTAGAGCTTCTAGGAGGAGGATTGAGTTAGGTGTCTAGGCCACTTGTAGCCCATACACTGTCTTTGTGGAAATTAGAAGAAGGCAGATCCCTTTGTCTGGGAAGATGTGGGCCACACCGAATGGTGCCTTGGTGAGCATAATACAAGCTGGTTTCAGTGCTCTGATGCATTTGTGCAAGGCATTGTTGTGAGTGACAGATCTGTGGGTGTCAGCCTTCTGATCGCTCTAACATGAGAACAGGAGGCCCATACTACAAGACCAGGCATCTAGCTATTGTCCGCAAAATCCTGACAAAAGACAAGTCATTTTACTCAAAGGTATTAACTGTGAAGTTTTCCTCTCCATTCTAAAATCTCTGTCCTTCTTGGGAATGTTTGATACCTCCCCATGAGAGTATGACTCCAAATAACATTGCCACATCAAAAGTCTCCAAGATCAAAATCAATACATCTTCCCTCTCTCTCCCCATCCCTCCTTTTCTTCCATTCTTCAGTATTTTATTCTCTGTGTGCCCACATAATACAATAGTGAAACTAGCTGAGTGTAGTGGTTCACACCTATGATCCTAGCACTTTGGGAGGCCAAGGTGAGAGGATTGCTTGAGGTCAGGAATTTGAGACCAACCTGAGCAAGAGTGAGACCCCATCTCTACAAAAAATAGAAAAATTAGCCGGACATGGTGGTGCATGCCTGTAGTCCCAGCTGTTTGGGACACTGAGGCAGGAGGATTGCTGGAGCACAGGAGTTTGAGGCTGCTGTGAGCTATGATGATCCCACTGCACTCTAGCCCAGGCAACATCCTAAGACTCTGTTTAAAAAAGAAAGAAAGAAAAAACTTATAGTAGTGAAGTAGACAGATGTAGCCCTTGTCCTCAGAGTTCACATCTGGTGGAGAAATAGATAGACAAGATAATTGTGGTTTATTTTGATGAATGTAGTGACAGAAGTAAGCACAGGATATTATGAGAGTGCACAGGAGGAGCATCTAACCCCAACTTGGGAGTCAGTGCAGTTTTCTCAAAAGAAGTTGCATCTCAGCTGACACCAAAGGAAAAACAGGAGTCTTCTGGGCAAAGAAGTGTGTGGATGGGTAGGGTTGGAGGAAGGTGGGAATAGGAGGAAAGAGTGGTCAAGAATAAGAGAAGGCTGTGTGTAAGATTTGGAGGCAGGAAGTCACAGTCCCGTGGAGAAGTTGTGTCTGTATGGAGCCCATCCTTCCATTATGTTCTTACTTCCTGAGTTTCCCCTTCTGCTCCTCAGTGTCCTTGGCCTTGTCCGTGGGTCCTAATTCCAATCTTTATCTTTAGGCGCTGACCCTCTCCAACATGGCCAGGAAGCAGTATACCGTTGGAGAGACAGTGAACCTGATGTCTGTGGATGCCCAGAAGCTCATGGACATGACCAATTACATCCACATGCTGTGGTCAAGTTTTCTACAAATTGTCTTATCCATCTACTTCCTATGGAGAGAGTTGGGGCCCTCAGTCTTATCAGGTGTTGGGGTTTTGGTGCTCCTAATCCCACTTAATGGGATACTGACTGCCAAGAACAGGAATATTCAGGTAAAGAAACAGAGTCACCTGGGGAATATATGCCCTCTTTAAAATCTAAACTCTTTTGCTTACTCTGCTGTAATTCTTGGTGGGAGTTTGGGCAAGGCAAAGCTGGTGGAAGACTTCCCACCATCCCAAATGTACTTGCCTTTCTCTACCCCTTTTCATCTTCTGACCGCTCTTAGAGTTTATATACTCTCCTCTGCATTCATGTTAGAGGAAAAAGACTGGAGAGGGAAGGGCTATCCTGGAGACCGTGCACATCATTCTTCCATCCTGCTCTGCCGGGCTGCCTGGAGAACAGTGAATTTTGACCCTGCTTCTCCATCATAGCAATACAAACTAACCACACAGAGCAGTCACATGAGCGACCCAGACTTTAAGACCGAGTCCTGGCACTCACCCTGCCACCACCAGGTGGGAGAGCTCCATGTGGACAGTCCTCAGTCCTGCCAGGGTCATAGGTTGGGTGGGTAAAGTTGATGGTGTGTGTGACTGAGTCATTCATTTGTATTCATTTAGTTACAACTAATTGTTTTAAAAATATCCATTGCACATCTTACTTTTTTTTTTTTTTTTTTGAGACAGAGTCTCACTCTGTTGCCCTGGCTAGAGTGCCGTGGCGTCTGCCTAGCTCACAGCAACCTCAAACTCCTGAGCTCAGGCAATCCTCTTGCCTCAGCCTCCTGAGTAGCTGGGACTACAGGCATGTGCCACCACGCCTGGCTAATTTTTTTTCCTATATATTTTTAGTTGGCTAATTAATTTCTTTCTATTTTTAGTAGAGTCGGGGTCTCGCTCTTGCTCAGGCTGGTTTCGAACTCCTGACCTTGAGCGATCCACCCGCCTCAGCCTCCCAGAGTGCTAGGATTACAGGCATGAGCCACCAAGTCCGGCCTGCACATCTTACTTATATGAGAACACAGCAGTAAATTGGTCAATGTTCCTGCTCTCGCGGATCTTACATTCTACTTGGGGGAGGGGTGGAGAGACAGGCAATAAACAAAGAGGAAAAACAGAGCATAATAAATATTACTCTGAGAATTAAGCGGGGAGATGTGATAGCAAGTGAGTGGGTGGTTATTGTCGATGAGGAGGTCAAGCAAGGCCTCTGTGCGGAGATGTCTAAGCTGAGCGCGGGATGACTCAAGCCTGACTGTGAAGCAGAAATCCTTGAGAAGAGCAGGGGAAAGGCACCCTGGGAAGAGAGTACGGTCAGGCAAAGGCCATGGGGCAGAAGCAGGGTTGGTGTGTTGGAGGATCAGAGAGAAGATGGGTGGGGCAGGGGCGGAGTGGGCAAAGAGGAGGGTGGAGAGCAATGAATGCCAGCAATGGGCACCTCAAGTTCTTACTAAGTGTCAGCCACAAGTGCCACCAAGACCTGACATCTGCAGCAAACGTGGACACTCTCTCATGGAAGTCTGTTTTGATTTTGTTCTGCTTTTTTCCTGGCAGGTAAAAAACATGAAGAATAAAGACAAACGTTTAAAGATCATGAATGAGATTCTCAGTGGAATCAAGGTGAGAAGCTGAGCTTAGGTGGCCCTCTGTGTGCAATGACAGAAGTGGCGGATTTCTCAGCCTTAGCAAGCCCTGGGAGAGGTCATGAATTCCTGCTTCTAGGCCTCTTGTGCCTCACAGGACTCCTGCTTCATCTTCTACTCCCCCTCACAGGCCCCCCTCTTTTGAACCTTGATTTCTATTTATTTACCCTAAGTGCAGGGTTTTTGTTTGTTTGTGTTTTGGCTTTTTTTAATATTTTATTGTAGAAATTTTTAAATGTACACAAAAGTAGAGAAAATGATATAATGAATCCCTGTGGACTTACCACCCAGCTCTGGCAATGATCAGCATAACCTAACTAGTTTCATCTATAAACCCACTTCCCAGTTCACACCTGGTAGATTATTTTAAAGCAAATTGCAGATGTCCTGTCATTTCATTCATAAATACTTTGTATGTATCTCTAAAAGAGGAACTTCCTTTGTTAATATAACCACAATATCATTATCATACCTAAAAAAATTAACAATCATTCTTTGATACCATCAAATTTCCCCAGTTGCCTTATACATGCCTTTTTCGTTTTTACTGTTGGTTAGTTTAAATAAGGACCCCCCAAAATGTCCATGCATGGCATTTAGTTGATAGTGTTTTTAATCTACCCCCGCGTCTCTCTCTCTCAATCATATTGAAGCAACCAGGTTATTTGTCTTGTTTCCTGTATTTCTTGTAAGTTGGTAGTTAGATCTAAAGGCTTGATGATATTTACATTTGGGTTTTTTAGCAGGGGGAGGGGCACAAGGTAACTTTCAAAGGGTGCTGTGTGCTTCCAATCAGCAGCGAGGATGACTCCTCAGTGGATCTGGGTGTTCTCAGCCTGATTTTCCCCTATAAAGTTTCCTGCCGTTCTTTCACCTATGCTTTAAATGTAGACATGAGACTGGCAACAAAAAAGTGATCAAGGGTGAGCGGTAGGCTAGTGAGCGAAGCTTCATCTGTGTTTACAGCCGCTCCCCATCTCTTGCATCACCAGCTGAGCTCTGCCTCCTCCCCATCCCCACCCTCCCACCCCCCACCATCCATGGAAAAATTGTCTTACATGAAACCGGTCCCTGGTGCCAAAAAGATTGGGGACCACTGACCTAGAGCAGTGGTTTGTGACCCTAGCACATCAGGATCACCTGAGAAGCTTATACAGGCCATTATAGCTGAAGCCCCACTTTAGACCATTTAAACTGGACTTTCTGGGGGCGAGGCCCAGACATCTGTACTTTTTTTTTTGATACAGAGTCTCACTTTGTTGCCCAAGCTAGATTGAGTGCCGTGGTGTCAGCCTAGCTCACAGCAACCTCAATCTCCTGGGCTCAAGCAATCCTTCTGCCTCAGCCTCCCGAGTAGCTGGGACTACAGGCACGTGCCACCATGCCCGGCTAATTTTTTGTATATATATTTTTAGTTGGTCAATTAATTTCTTTCTATTTTTAGTAGAGACAGTGTCTCGCTCTTGCTCAGGCTGGTTTCAAACTCCTGACCTCAAGCAATCCGCCCGCCTCGGCCTCCCAGAGTGCTAGGATTACAAGCGTGAGCCACCGCGCCCGGCCACATCTGTATTTTTAAAAATCTTCCTAGGCGATCTTAAGATGTGCTAAGGTTGAAAACCACTGTCATATAAATTTTATGATCATTGCCTAGATCTATTGTTTCATTGGGAATTGCAAAAGGGTGATATTTAATCTTATTATTCCATTGGCATTGATTAGCTGGAATTCTATAAATGATCAGTCAGTTGGTTACCCTAAAATGAAGTTTGTACAAGATAGGCAGGATAAATGCTTGCTTCTTTGCCTCTACTTACCAGTTTCCTAAGTAGTGCATTTCATCCTCCAGAGGTGACCAATAAGTTTTTCTAAAAAGAAATATTATTTTGAATTAATGGATTTTAACATTACCCCAAGCTTCTTGAAAATGAAACAGAGGGCCCTTTGAACTCCTTATTTTTTTTCCACACAGAGCTCTGATATGTCTTTCTGTTAATGAGGCAAAATTAAAAGATAGATCTGGTTTTGAATGTCAGCTCTACCACTTGCAATTTTTTTTTTTTTTTTTGAGACAGAGTCTCACTGAGTTGCCCGGGCTAGAGTGCCGTGGTGTCAGGCTAGCTCACAGCAACCTCAAACTCCTGGGCTCAAGTGATCCTTCTGTCTCAGCCTCCCAAGTAGCTGGGACTACAGGCATGTGCCACCATGCCTGGCTAATTTTTTCTATATATATTTTTAGTTGGCCAATTAATTTCTTTCTATTTTTAGTAAGAAAAATAGAGACAGGGTCTTGCTCTTGCTCAGGCTGGTTTTGAACTCCTGACCTTGAGCGATCTACCTGCCTCGGCCTCCAAGAGTGCTAAGATTACTGGCGTGAGCCACCTTGCTCGGCCTTACCACTTGCTATTTTAATGAC